>JAEBDU010000145.1:234169-256039 GCA_016802625.1 Heliconius numata | reverse complement strand
AAAAAAAAATCTTTCCTAAATTTCCTCTTCGATATGTTTACATAATGCTATATAATGTTTATGATGTACGTACGTACTGGCCAACATGTAGTAATAGCAAGAATTGATCAATTGCATTCACAAGTGTTGTAACACATCGAGAATATTTCAAATGTTTTCTTATTACAACATTTGATTTCATAGAAAAAGTACTCGTAGGTTTTATTGAAATAAGTGCGATTTTTATATCACAAGCAAATGGAATCTAATGTTAAAACACTCCGTTCTCCACATTCCAGCTATTTTTCGAAACACTTTTTTTGTTGGGTGAAGGTTTGCTTACCAAATCAAGAAGGTAATTTAAATATAGTCTACTTTACTTTCTTTCTCTGTCTCGTCAATTGGCGAAAAATAAAGAATAAGATATACTTAAAGATATTAACAAATATTTGTCTGTTTAACGATATAAAATGTATTACTTCACTACTTTAGATTGGACGGAAATTGGAAATAGCATTTTCTTTATATGTGGATTGGAAAAGTATGATAAGCTTTTTTAGTTTTTACTTTTTATATAATTGCCGTACAAAACAAAAATTACATTACTCAAAAAATTGCAATTTCATTTCATTCGTCCACTAGGCATAGAATATTAGGATATCTTTTTATTCCAAGCTTATAGTGATTTTAAGATTTGAAACAACCGGATTCGAAGCTGCGACCTAATGCATGTCTAGGTCAGGTCCTCCAAAAAAATACATACAAACTTACACAAAAATATTTCTTATACCAAGTAATACTATTGTAGACATACAATAAAAAGTCGTATACATTTGTGTCGTGGGAAGAAAAGGTCCATTCATATAGCAGCTATTACTAAAAGATTGCTTACATGCTATAACCATTACATTAATGCTAAAATGTTTACTTTATTGATTATACGACAAGATTTTTTATATAAAGGCAGGGAGAGCTTTAAATCTAAATCAAAATTAAATCAGCTTCACGCTGTATCCCGCACACAGCAGGATACCTACCCTGGGAACCTAGTAAGAAGACACTCCGTTCCCCACTTTCCGCCAAATTCTAGAGACATTGCGTGTTGAGTGGCGGAACTTAACGCCCCGCTTTGCCTCGACAGCAGAGCGCTTAAATAAAAATACAAATTTAAATAAATATTGTGATTTCCTTGAGTGGGGGTCGAACCCACAACCGTCGCGTTACAGTCACATCGGCCTCAATAATCATGATAATCGTAACCTTTAATAACCTTGACCAATTCTTCTATTATCTAAAAGGTATTAGGCTATCAGCTCAGCTAACTAGTAACATTGCAACGCACGTATCAGTTGATTAATATTATCTCTTGTCCCATTCATTAGGCAAAGGAGGGTAATGTGTTTGGCACGTTCGTCCATTTTAACGAGTTCGCACCTCAAAATGAATAATAAGCCTAGAAACCAACGATGGTCGTCAAAGTGTGCACACAAAGACCTTTCATCTGATACCTCACATGAACTAGCGGCTTTAATACCAAATCAAAGGACTCAGTATATGGTTTAAATTTCAAGTCGACATCACCAAGCATTCCTGAGATAAAGGCTCTTGACAGACAGACAGAAAGATAGACGGACGGACGAACAGACAACAAGGTAGTAAGAGTTTCTTTTTATTCTTAAGAGGTACGGAACCCTAAAAACTGAGACAGCAAAAATAAAAGGTTTTTTCTGTAATAATAATACTTCAAGCGTGACTTTATATGTTATTAATTATTATATTATCCAATTATTATAATAATTTGATAAATTGACATGACATAAATACATACACGAATGTGTGTGTGTGTTCGTGTCATTACGGCGTGCATCCAAATGTCGGTCAGATTACAGAAGTTGACGCAATGCTTGGCCCTTAGATAATATCTTTCTTCATTTACCTCTAGTGGTTTACAAGTTTGCAATGTTTCTTTAGAAAGGACGATCTCAATTTGACTTTTAATTTTCGAGAAATTTGTTAACGAATATATATTTAACAGGGTAGGCAGAGGGACCCTAGTGTTAAGAAGAATTCTGTAGACATTGCGTGTTAAGTGGCAAAACTCAACGTCGCACTTTCCCTCAGCACCAGAGCGAAGAAATAAAAATGCAAATTTAATTCAATATTTCTTTTTCTCGAGTGGGAATCGAACCCACAGCCAGTCCCGTTTACAGTTACTCTTTGTGCCCCTACGCCACGACTGGTCTCAAACACATGGTAGGTTGGCTGATGAAACCTGGGAACCTACCCTAAGGTTGTGTGTGTTAAACGCCGTTCTCCACTAAGACACTCACTTTCTACCGAATATGTAAGGCATTGCGTGTTGAGTAGCGGAAATCAACGCCGCCTTTAGCCTCGTTACTAAAGCTAGAAAATAATAATATTAAATATTTCATCCCCCCGATTGGGAATCGGAACCACAACCTACGGCCTGGGTTTCATAAAATTACATTGAAATAAAATAGAATAGCAAAATTGAATTTTAGTATTCAATTTATATTAAATATAATAATAAATTACCTTTAACATAGTGACAAATATTTCGTACAAACTTTTTTAGTTTAAGTTATGTTTTAGATTTTGTTAAGCCCTCTGTGACCTTAATATAAATAGAAAAGTTGTTAAATTTATTATACTAGGAGACCAAATATTTGATTCCAATTTTCTTTTTACTCTACATCTGGTTTTTACATGAATAAATAAAATAAATTAAAAGCAACAAATGTTTTTTTTGAAAAAGATTATATCTAAGCTCTGTAAAAAGGAGATTTTTTTTTTAAAATTTTAACTATTAACTCACAACAAAATTTATATGATCATAAAAGCTTGTCGCCCGAATTAATATTTAATTAAATTGTAATTTTTTAAATAAAGTTAACAAATTTTACGTAATTACTTTTTACTAGTTTTACTAGTTTATTTACACAAAATCACAATCAATATCCTAAAATATAAAAAAAGAATCATGTCTAATATCAAAAAAGGAAATATAGCCAATATAGCCTCAACTACATTTTAAGTGTTAAAACAAACTGAACCACAATGACCTTGCCTTATTTTCCTCCAACATGCCCTTAACTCAAAACAAAAGATATATTAAGATATATAAACAAAGCCATTAAAAACCATAAAGCGAAACCATAAATAATTACTAGCATCACGTGCAGTGTGGTCCGCACCTTATATGGAGTAATGTCTTCCATTCAAAGGCTTGCTTTATTTTAATGTAAATTAACATGTTTACAAACAGTGTAAAGCTTGTGTCGCTTGTTTCAAAATTTTATGGCTTCGTATCTATCGATATATCTTTGTATAGCTTTGTATCTCAGTGTTGTATTAAGTAGATAAAATATTTCAGGCACAGTAAAAACACAGTCTGTAAGCTAAAATTGTAAGTTTGAATTAAAGTCAGAATGTTTTCTTATTAAAACTTAGAATAAAGTCTGTCGCTGCAACTAACCAGTCAAAAGGCGGCGTTAAAATCCGTTGTCCACAATGCTATTTAAATTAGCAGAATAATCTTACTAAAATATATGTTTCGGAGAAATTATTTATTATTTATAAATACTTTCATTTCTTCGCTTTGGTAACAAGGCAAAACGCGGCGTTAAGTTCCGCCACTCAATATAAAATGCCCCGAACATTCAGCATAAAGTCGGGAACGGAGTGTCTTAACACAAAGTTCAAAAATATATAATTTAAAATATCGTCATAGTTAATTCAATAAGTAATTATCTTTAACCAAAACTCTACCGTCTCTACAAGTATAGTTACTCACGTTTGTTTGTATGAAAATTGTATTCAGCAATGTTTGAATATTTAGTCATAATAGATCATTGTGAAACGGTTTTAGCTTTAGCTTAGGAAAACTGTTAAGAGAGTGCGACGACCTGCTTTTAACACCGCATAATGAATGAGAAATCAATCTCGTAAAACATTTGCCAATAAAAATTTTGTAATTTAAGAACTATTGCTATATAATTTCGTTTAAACAGTTGCAATTTTCTTTTTTTTTATTGTATAGGCTACAGCTATTTTATAGATTTACTAAATAATAATTTTAACTTTATTTATTATCGTTTATAGTTTCTTATTACTAGGTTTTAAGATAGGTTAGCTATGCAGTTAGTGCCATTTTTGTGGAGGGTGATGAGTCGCTAAATACTCTTAGTCAATGCATGTGTCTGTAATGCGACGATTCTGGGTTCAATCCCCACTCGGGGGAATGACTTATTATTTATTAATATTTTCATTTCGCCGCTCTGGCACTAAGGGAAAAGCCCTGCGTTAAGTTCCGCCGCTCAACACGGAATGCCTCGAAAAATTCGACGGAAAGTGGAGAACAGAGTGCTTTTAATACTTGATTGATTCCCTCTGCCTATCCTGCTACAGGCGGGATACAACGTGAAGCAACGTAATAAACTACAAACATATTCATGTTCGTAAAAAAAATATATTATAAGTTTTGTATGACTTAATACTTTTTTATATGCGTTAAGTAAGATAACGAGGTTAAATTGTATAATTTAATAACTCTTTAAGTAGTTATGAGTCGCTTTTACACGAACTTTTAAAAAACAATAAACTTCGAGGTAAATTCGTAACATTTTGGGCGTCAAGTAAAAAATATAGGGTCAAGTCCTTTAGTTAAGGAAATCGAATTAACTTTCCGATAAATTTGACCTTAAAATTTTTATAATAATTAACTTAATTCGAACGGAAAGTCATGTGGAGGACGAATGGAGCTTATTGTTGTCACATTCCCCATTCTCATTTTTTTTACATTAAAAATATATAAGCAATATTTTTGACATTTTAATAATATCATTCCACATGTACCTACTAAAGAAAAACACTTTTGTAGAAATCATATAAAAATTTGAACGTAACTGAAACCCGTGCCTCTTGAAGACTATGGAAGAGTTCTGACCACTAAACCGTAGGTTCAGTTCAGTTTATACCAAAGGAAGACCTCAAAACAGAAAATAGGCAACATATTTTATATAAAAAAGTCATTGAAACTATCCAAATTTTTAACGAGTGGTTTCAAGACGGCGTTACCCTCTTACCTGAACAACAATATAAAAAAAGCTTCTTCCGAGTGGGAATCGAACCCACGACCGTTGCTACAGTCATATAGTATGTGACGCACGACGGCTACGACTAGTTTACATCTGAATACATATCTAAAAAAAGTAGGTATAGATGCTAGATAATGATTTTTACTGCCTTCACTCAATTTCGTATAAAAAAACATGGCACAGCCGAGGTGTAAATTGAACAACTCGTTTTTCGGTTAAATAACACGCAAGAAAAGTCCTTTCGTGACCAAAAGGCCTAATGAAGGCCAACCAGTTACATAATTTTATTAATATCGATTTTTATCGATTGGAATTCTTTAAAACACCTAAATTGTTCTTTATTCTTATTTCTTTAAAATATTATAAAGGCATAATTAATTATGTGTAGATGTAAGCAGAGGAAGCCTAATGTAAAGACACTCCACTCCCCACTTTCCGTTGAAAGCAATGGAAATATTGAATATTTAATTTCCTCGAGTGGGAATCGAACCTACAACCCGTCGTGTTTACAGTCACGTACGTCTCGTGCCTACTCTACGGCTTGCCTTAATAACAATCTTTTCTTTATTATTAATACTGCCCAAGGCTAACGAAAATTAGGTTGTTCAAGATTTCCATAGCAATGCAGCTCCATTTTCCTTAAAAATACCTTGAAAGTTGGAACAATGTGATAATAATGAATAAATTAACAAGTTATTATAAAAACGATAGCAATAGAAAATTGTATCATCGAAGTTACGAATTATATATTATTGTACCTATTAGATATTTAGAGAAATTACAAATACTTTTGAGTTTATATTTTGCTCTGCACCTAAACGCTGATTCGCTGAAGTTTTTTTTGAAAAATTTAAATTTAAATTTCATATCTTCACTTCAAGACAATCCGTTCTCCAGTTCTCACTCAAATTAGAGGCTGTCTTTTAAATTATATTATTATTGTTAATATTTGATATAAAATTGCAGTAAAAAAATACTTAATAAAAAATATATACAATTCAAATACTAATAGAAAAAATAAAACACGTCATAAACTGAATGATAAACAAACTAAACAAGAAACGAGAACAATAATAAAATGAATATAAAAAGCTAAACATTTCATTAATTTTGACAATACTTTTGCTACATTAATGACTTTTAGTGTATTCAAGAAAATTCGCAAAAAATACTAATTATGTTGAAAGATTAGCATTTAATTTTTTAAAAGAAATTAATGATTTTGTTTAAATGGAATTAACAATTAATTTGTCGCAAAAATTTCAAGTTCAAACGTAATTATATTTTAAGTCACATTTTGAAACTACTATTTTTTTCTATAGCTTAGCGACGTATATTGCAAAAAATGATAAAAAATAAGCAAAGTAGGTACAAAAATGAGATAAAAATCCGTTAACATACCAAAAATATATATATACGCTCTGTAAGCTATTAATAATTCTGTCTTAATAGAATAGGTGACATATCTATCATATACTGTAATATGGTAAACAGCCGCTTTTGAAACATACAAAAAAAAAACACATAAATAATAATTAAGTACAATATGATAATATATTACTAGAATATAAGAAAAAAACTGATTTTCATACATACTGGCTATGACCTCAAAAACTTTGCAAATTAGCTAAAGAAAATCTGTGATAAATATATTAAAAAAACTGATACATACATAATATTTTAGATAAGGTAATAATTTTATCGTTAGACTAGCTGTCACCAGCGGTTTTGCCTCCGTAGGAATAAAAACTAAGAATTAATAACTAAGAATTGTGAATGACTGATTCTAACATTTCATCGAAACGATCTACGTGGTACTCCTCTATAGGCATCTAGCGACACAAATGCGGCTTCGCCCGCTTAAACTTATAGTTATATCACAGCTAAATTATACAAAATTTTATCTACATCAGGATGCTAAATGCAGGATACACCGTGAAACTATAAAAAAGAACCAGTAACAGACCTTAAGCAAAAGCTAAAATACAAATATTAAATCACATAAACAAACTTAGATGCTGTAACCGTTATAATTTATCTACATTACATATGTGTATAATAAATATTATACGTATTGTATATTATGAGAGTGTTACATCACTATGTTAGAAAGATAGCATTAGCGGAGATTTGCCTTTCTTTCTATAATAAAAGCTATATTTATATATGAGTATTATGAGAAACGTACCATTCGCATTAGTTAATGTTCCGAATGATTATCTACATGAGGCCAGTTGTGGCTCAAGGCTACATGCATGTGCAAGCGCGACTGGTTGTGGGTTCGTTTCCTACTCGAGGAAATGCAATCATTTATATATCATCCAGAGGCAAAACTCGGCACTGCCTATGCCTCCAGAATACAACGAAAAGTGGGGGAAAAGTGTCTTAACACTAGTTCCCTCTGCCCACCATGCTACAATGCATGATAAAATAATGAACTATTTTATAATTTGTTTTTAAACGTGACGATGTAATTAAGTTTAAACACTTAATAGTCACAAAAAAATCTGCCAAAAAAATAACAAGAAAATATGAATAATAAGCGGCATTTTTAACAAGATTTATCATATCGTATATAATTAAAAAGAATGATATAAAACGGGTAACTTTAAATAGTTATACTATAATGAAGAATTGTAAAAATTTACATAACACGTTCAAGTTTAATAATACTAACCATTAATTTATTAACATGAATTTAAATTGTTAACATGACGTTTCATAATTACACCGTGATATGAAACGAAAAAAAATGTTCTATTATTATAAAAGAATTATACATATTATTAAAATGTTATTGAAAAACATACTAGTGGGAAGTGACCCTTCTCTTTCCTCTCCACCCTCTACTATATGTATTCAGAATATTTTAAAATATCATAATAAATTTATAGTATTAAAATTATCATGTTTAACATATTATATAGGTAAAGCAAACCAAAAAAGCATATTTTAGACATACATTTTTACATACATTATACATTTACTATATTTAACAGGTGTGGTTCGCTCGCGTCTCCGACCGCGTGGAATTTACTGATATTGTTATTTCGTTATTCCCAGTTATTATGAGAAAAACTAATAACATAAATTGTACCAATATTTACTCAATAAAAATATATAGAAGTAATATTTTGTATAGAAGATATTTATGTAGCCAGTCGTGGCGGAGTTGTGGGTTCAATCGCCCTTCGAGGAAATGAAATGTTTATTGAAATTTATTTTAATTTTTTATCCGATGTAAGGGAGCCAAAACGCGGCGTTCAATTCCGCCACTGAACACGCAATGCCTCCAAAATGCGGCAGAACATGGGGAACACCAAAAGTTAATTTTATAAAACGCAACAACAAGAACAGGCACAAACGAGAACTGAAATACAACAGGCAAACGAACCCACTACCGTTGCCTTTTCAATCAGACGGCGAAAATTTAAATACCTAAAATAACTAATTGGAAGCAATACTTATTTAATACTTTGTCGTCCCTGACAAGTTATTATAATTAATACACAATTACGCATACATAATAAATGAGCAAATGTGGATTTCCGGACGGAAGCGAAGCAAGATCTCCAGAATACCTTTAGATTTTAATGTTAATAGTATAATGTATGAGAATATGCATATCTGTTCCTAATTATATTTGCCATTAATATAAATGTCAGCATAATATTATTAATTGACAATAATAATTTAAAATAAGAGTTTTTTTACATTTATGCTCTAATAGAAGTAGTTAAGGCCGTTGAGAATAAATAAAAGTTTTTTTAGCTTTATGCATATTGTAAAGCATACATCGTGTTAAGACACTCCGTTCCCTACAACCAAATTCGAACAGTTTTAAACTTCTTTATAATTTACAAAATCTTATAAGAAATAAAAATAGAATGTATTTTATATTCAATACATTTTTTTATTTTTCATCGTTTAAGTGGAAAGGTTGAAGAGGTAATCATATGAAGAAAAGTAGCTTTTGTGTGGGTCGATTAAAAGCTTTTACATTCCAAGAGACCCCAAATTATCAAAATCGAACAATCTTGTTTCGATCAGGAAATGGAAATTAATAAAAATGTATATATTTTACGTTTATCAATGAGAAAACGTGATTCCTTCAAGCTTGAAAAAAATACATTTTAGTTATTTTTTTTACAAACGTATATGTATTTTTAAGCATTTATTATTTTTTGTTATGTGTGTGGAATACCATATCAATTCAAAAAAAAATAAAGAAAATCTTATACTAGAAATGTACTACAAGTGCCTATATACACCATAGATATACCACATAATTACACACGCTTTCACTATCGACGGGCAATTTCGTTCATAGACGATTTCGATTATGTAATATTTTTACGTAGTGATGGCATATGTTGGTTTATTGTCATATTTTTCTTTTTTAGTCCACAATACATGTTTAGACATATTTAGGGTGGGTTAGGTTACGTTTTTGTTATAATATCTTTTGATATTTGGTTTTCTATATATGCGCTCTTACAAGTACAAGAGCGAAGAAATGAAAATATCAATGAAAATAATTCATTCCCCCGAGTGGTGATCGATTTTAGACAAAGGCTTGTGCCCCACCACCACAACTGCCTCTGCTACTTTCCAGTTATGATAATACCCTTGTTTTGTCTAAAGAATCCAGTTTTGTCTCCAGAATTCGGCAGAAAGTGGGGAACGGAGTGTCTTAACACTAGGTTCCCTCTGCCTACCCTGCTGTGTGCGGGATATAGCGTGAAGCTGATTTTTTTTTTCAATCAGAAGCATGTGTGTAAAGACTATAGTTTTATAAGTGTAGGTTACCGGGACGTTATATGACCTTACGTAACGAAAGGCTTAACCTGTTTTAAAATGGTTTCATATTGAAAAGTGCCAAATATAGATGTTTCCGAGGTTATTATGTATATAGAAATTAACATTGCAATATTAACTTAATGAAACTGATTATTATTTTCGCATTCATTTTATGTATCAGGGCAGAAAGGGACCTAGGAATGCGTTTTAGGTTCCTATCATTTCGGTTCGCTATCCGGATACCCGTTTCTCAAGGATTTAGTGGTATTAAAGAGCATATCAAATAAATTTATATACCTGGAATAATCTATTTATCGAGGAGTCACATTACATGCTATGTGTCTTCACATTATTTCTACATATTTTAAGAGGTACACATATTACTACAAAGAACATATGCTTTTTATTAAAAAAAATATTTTTTCTATGGCTATATTATAAAAAATAATTCACCGTTTTCACGTTAGTTGAATCTCTAACATTAAATAAATAATAAACAAAACAAGTATGAGCGAGCTAAAATACATTTAAAAGTAAAATGAAAACTGACTTTTATTTATTGAAATAAAACTAAACAAACAAACGAATTACCGCTTAAAGCCTTAAACAAAGCTTTACTACTTTCATTTCAAATACATTCATAACTTTTATATAAAAACAATAACATTTAATACTTAGAAATATGAGCAGCCTGAGTTAAAATTAAGTAAATATTGTTTTAGGGGCGTTGTGACGCAGTAGAGCAACGTAAGCAGACTGTAATCGCGTTGGTTGTGGGTTCGATCCCACTCAGAGAATTATTTATTGATGTTACCTCTGAATTAGAAACGAATTTATTAACTTCATATATAGCTAACCTAGAGCTTTTACCTGAGGCTTTTTCACCACCAAATGGATGAGATAGATAGTCTATGACACATGACAGATGTCATAGACATGATAGTTGTCTATGATATATTTTTTACATGTATTCTATAATTGTGTATATTTATCTTTTTTATAATCGGTCAATTTCCTTCGTGTGTTTTCCATACAACGTGACATTGGCGAAATGAATTGTGCTCAACTGGCACGCTCGAAACGCCATATATCAAGAATTCAATTCAATTCTATGATATATGACGATGAATATAGCGAAAATACTTTGAGCCTAATGTATTCGAAGTGCCTGACTCTGGAGGTAACTTCAAATGCCAGCACAATGGGCTATACCGAAAAAAAAATGTAATATGACATAGCCTATAGTCTTCCTGTGTAAATGGATTATTCCATACTTTTTGTATTAACCTAGTACATATTTCCCGTAAATTCAACCAAAGAAAATTTTAAGCTTTATAATATTAACTAGTGGACCCGAACGCGGCTACGCCCGCTTGAACTATACGAATTTTTATTAAATATATTTATGAAATTATTTTCAGTTTTCAACAGAGAGATGCGTTAAGCAAGCTCATTTTGGGTGACGTTTTCTAACAACAAACTTTGCAAATCGTTGCTTAGCAACGACGGTTGTTATTAACATGGCGGAATAAATTGCATGTCAAATTAATAAGTATTTTAATATATTGGTACATATCGAAAATATTACAAATATGAGAAAAAAAAACATCCTATGTTCACCTCGAGACCCTCAAGTATCTCTATATGAGTATTTTATCACAATTAAATAAGCGGTTTGCCCCTGATTGCGTAAAAGACAGACAGACAGACAGACAGACAAACAGACAGACAGACAGACAGAGTTACTTTCGAATTTATAATATAGGTATGGATTATACACAGATAGTACCTAAACCTAGATACTTTCTAAGTAACTTACAATGTTATTTACTTAAGGCTTACTTTAAATCGTGCTTTTATAGTTTAAGTAAAGCTAAAATCATGTTATAGCCGCTAGCAATGACCAATCACTGCCAAGGAGACATTACCACTTCCTTATATCCCACAATAAAGTGGACCATTTAATCTGATTAAAAAATCATGTCATATTTTAATAATATGCTAATTATATGATATTGAAATAATACAACAATCTACAGTGATTGTTATTTTTAAGAGCTTTAAGTAAATGTTGTTTAAGATTTTTGTATTCATTACTAATTAAGGTTATTTATTTAACTAGGAATTTTATCTTTGTTCTGTAATAAAAGATTTTAGTAATATGTGTTTTTTCCAATAACTTAATAGTAATATTCTTCGCGCCTCGTGGATTCCTATTAGGATGAGGAAATTAAAATAACCCATTCCCCTGAGTGGGAGTTGAACCCATAACCATGCCGTTTGCAGTCAGAAGCTGTGTATTGCTATTTTTTAACTCGAAAGTAAAATGTTTTAGTAGAATGACAACAATATAAATTGCATGGAATTTAAGTATTTTACGTAACAAACATGAAATATTTCCATATATTACAATTTTGATTTGCCTTTAGATATCAAGCCAGTGTCAATATAGTCTATCTAGCTGATATAATAAATTCAAACGAAACTTGTTTAAAGTTCATAGTACACTCATTTTTAAGGTTCCGTACGCAAAGTGTAAAGCAGGACCCTATTATTAATATTGTCTGTCTGTCCATCTGTCGCTGTATCTCATGAACCATCTTAGCTAGATTATAGTTACAGTTGATTTTTTATATAGTTAATAGTACACTACGTGAGTGAATCTAACTCGCACTTGGCCGATTTTTTTTTACTCTTACTCTCATAGAAAATTTTAAGTAAAGTGAACATAATTAGAAAACCTCTTCATTCTATTTTTCACTTTTCGTCTGTACCTATAGAAAATTTCCAATGGAACGGAGAAGCAGGAATATACATTTTAAAGTGTTATTACTTATAAACTTTCTATTTATACAATTTTAACATAAATACAAGATTACAAAAAAAAAAAAGAACATCCCAATATTATTATATTTTTTTATATATGTACATATTTCATTATACTATAGTCACGAATTATTAAAAGGCAAATATTTATTCATATACATTATACATAATAAATGCAATCTTCATATAAAAATTCAAATGTTGATTTCACATTTTATAATCTTACAAGAAATGTTTATGCCAAAACCATTGTTCGACTAAAGCCGCGACCGTGACCGTAGTGAGAGTACACTTTCGCTATACTTCCGTAACATAAACTAATACAATATCAACTTTAAAACCTATGTAATAAGATTCAAAATACTATGAACTCACTAAATCAGGATATAAATTCATATAAATTAAAAAAATAATCTTTATTTATATGTATTTATGTTACAATTTAAAATAACATATTTTTTTTAATTTAATTCACACATAAAATATGTTAATACTGACATTACATGTATTATGAGAAAGGTCGTGTTATATCAACTATACGTAATTGGTTTCGATGACATATACAGGTTTTTTTAATATATTTCCATACAACAGTAATAAGGCCGTTGTGGTACAGCGGCATAACGGTGTGATTGTAACGCGATGGTTGTGGGTTCGATCCCCACTCGACAGAATGAATGAATGATGAGATGAGCTCGGCGTTGAGTTTCATGACTCAAAGCGGAAAGTGGGGAACGAAGACAGACAGAACACTAGGCTCCCTCTGCTTACCCTGCTGTATGCGGGATACTGCGCGGAGCTGATTTAATTTTGAATTTTTAAAACTAATGCCTTAAGTCTTATATTATAGAGCTCTTAAGGGTTCTTAAGTACCCTTATAGCAATACTTAACGTTGTCCCTTACGATGCAAAAAATATAGATCTGGCCTAAAACTTCCTGAATTAGGAAATTTTAGAAGGTTACTATTAAAATTATTATAAGAAAATCTAGAGAAAGGGCGCAAAATATTTAACATAAGTATGTATGTAGGTATACTATAATGTCTCTTTTCCGTTGGCTTTCTATAAAACACCGTTCTCTACTGACAGTTTAATATAATTTAATTTATTAATATAAACTAGTTGAAACAATTGCATACTTTTAAAACTATACAAAAGAATAAAGCGAACAATACAAACTACTTCATTTAAGTAATTAAACTTGTTAAAACTTAAATCAACGTAATAAAATACAATTACATATTTTAACGAGAATTTAACATTATAATAAATTTATATACATTTAACTGTACTCCATACCGTTCTGCTATTATTATATTATCTAGTGTGCACGAAAATTAATGTCATTTCGTTAATTTTTTTTAAACTTGTTTAGTTCATGGCTTTGCCTGCTTAGATTATAATATACGCAAAAAAATAATATACGTTTATAAATCTTAAAATAATTCAGTCTATTAGTGAAAACCACATCAAAACCCGCTCCATGCAATGAAAATCCAAGTGAAGATGCATCTTCCGCTATAAGGAATTGTTAAAAGTATGATCTTAAATTGCTATTTTCATTAATTTATCATTTCACTTCATAGTTAATTACGATGTCTGAGATATTCAAAACAAATTAAGCATTTAAAAAGTGACTTGAAGCATATTTTTTACTGTCATAAGCGTACGAACGGAAGTAGGTAATTAAAATTCACTTAGAAGCAGATAAAGCTTAAGAATTTTAAATAACAATTTCATGAATATACAAACTCGAAATTTGAATTAGAGAATCGATGTGACATAACCCGGAATAGATAATAATAAATAATCGATGTGAGTAATTTGGTTAATATCATTTATTTAATAAATATAAATATTTTAAATATATTTATGTTTACGTAACAATTAGCGAAATTTCTAATAGTTATAATTTTAAGTATGATTATTTTGCTGTCAGCATTGCCATCCATTTTTTTCAGATACTTGAGGAGATATTTGTCACATTACTTGTCAAATTACGTAACAGATAAAAAATGGCAAGTCAAGAATAAGTTCAATTGAAGCAGAGGGGAGCAAAAATAAAATAAAATAATCTATAAATCAAAATAAGTATCGACATTGAATAAAAATATACTTATATCATTTTGCGTGTCGCCACTACGTCTCAAATATTCCTTCCAATAAATAAGGAACATATAAACAAATCTATATACGACGTAAGCACCTATTGTATAATTGTCTAATGTGCTATTAGTTATTATAGATAAGTGATAAGGAAATCGGAGAGCACGTGAAAGGATGTACGATTTAATTCCGTCATTAAGTCACCTTGATAATGATTAAGCTACTCCATACATTCCTAGCCATGGGGATAGATGAATATTTTAAATTTCGAATTTTTCGAGGATTTCTGTTGTGTGGAGGAGCTCAACGCCGAGTTTTTGCTTTGAAGAAAACAAAATTAAAAATTATAATTTATTTTTCCGAGTGGTGAACGAACCCATAACCGGCGCGTTTAAAATCACACGCTTGTGCCACTGCGCCACAACGGCTTCTAAAAACATAATATCATGGTTTAATACCAAAACGAATACATAATACGCGGACAACACTGTAAGCGCAATACTAGTTTAATGTTTAACCATTAAGCATTTTTCTAAAAATGATACAATTATAATAAAAAATAATAAATTAATGTATGTATGAAAAAAGTACGACCACGTCTCTGACTTCCGTAAAAAGCTCAAGTGGCTCCCAATCCGTCTTCGCAGGAATACTCATATTCTCCGTCTTCTTTACTGCGTACTATTTGATCCACTAACACCACCATATCTTAAAGAGCGTTTCGAGTTTTTGGGGCACTCTCATTCCCGACATCTTCGCTCTGAACAAAATTTAATTCTAAAAATTCCTTCACACTCCTCTTCCTTCCTCAGCAATTCTTTTACTGTCACATCCTCCCGACTTTGGAATGTCTTACCTCTGAATATCAGACGGGCTAAATCTTTAAAAACATTTAAGCGACTCCTAAAACTACACTACCATGCCCTCTAAACTGCCTTCTTGTATTGCCACCTGTATAGTGTAATGTATGTAGGTATGTATGTATGTATGTATGTATGTATGTGTGTATGTATTTATGTATGTATTTATTTATGTATGTATGTATTTATGTATGTAAGTATATATGTGTAATGTATACGTTTAATTAGGTATTTATATTTGTATATATTTAATATATGTATGCTGTTTGCTTTATAAATTTATTATAATTATTGTTTACACCTCAACCCTTTTTCTCCCTTTTTTATCCTATGCCTTAAGGTTGCCTGGAAGAGATCGCTGTTTTAGCGATAAGGTCGCCTCTTGTACATTTTCGTTTTTTTTTTGGTTGTCTATTTTATTGTTATTTTCCTTATGGGTGTACAATAAAGAGTATTATTATTATTATTATTATTATCATATAAAGTGTAATCAAATAAACATTTCTGAGAAAAATATTCATTTCCTCCATTACCGAGTTATTAAAGTGAAAAATTGGAGTTAGTACCGCTGCGTTTACTTTTAAATGTCATAACAATACAATTTATTGTTATATTTAGATGCTTTTGTTCCGTTATATTTTACCTTTTTTGTTATTTTCACGCTGTGACGGATCACAGAGTAGGGTAGACAGAGGGAACCTGGGAACTTAGTGTTGAGACACTGACACCGTGAGTGGCGGAACTCTATGCTGCGCTTTACCTCGTTACCAGAACGAGGAAGTGCAAATATGAAATATTTCATTCCATCAATTCAATTTTCCCAGAGTGGGAATCGAACCAAGGAGCATCGGTTTACTGTCGCATACTTTTGCCCAACATAATATGTCTAAAAACATATATTAATATTAAAAAACGAAATTGAAGAAATATAATGATTTATGACTCTTTAAAGCTTACCTTATTCAATTCAAACACGAGGTACCCTTCTCAGGTAATTTATAAAACCATTAATTCCATTCATTCATCAAGACTACTCCATTCATCGTGAAGTTCACGGGGGAAATTAGCGAAGAGAGCCATAATCTTTTAAATAATCATACTAAATGAAAATCATGATCCAGAGGCACAATGGTGTGAGTGTAACGCGGCGGTTGCGAGTTCAATCCCCACTCGGGATTTTTTTATTTATATTTTTATTTTTTCGCCCTACCTTGGGGTAGAGTTCCGTCACTCAGTACGGACAATATATGTCTACATTGCTTTATGCAGGCTACAGCGTTAAGCTAATAGGTAAATGAAGTCAAAATAATGAAGTCGTCAAACGCGACGGTCGTGGATTCGATTCTTACTCATAGAAATTAATTGTTTTGATTTTCTTCGCTCTGGTCACAAGACAAATCGCTTCTATGAGTTTTGCCATTTAACATGCAATGTCTCAAAAATTCAATGGAAAGTAGAGAACGGAGTGTTTTAACATAATGTAAAGTAAAATTTATAAACCTGCCATATGCGGGATAAAGCGTAAAAACAAAAAAAAATTAACCTTCAAAGTGTGGTACAAAAGTACGAGATACGTAAGAAGTACTTGTTGAAGCAGACATGACTTTTAATTACAGCCTTTTTCTTATTCTAAGTTAAGAGGATTTATCGCAGACAAGAAAAATCTAGATTTTATATAGGCGTTTGGTTTTGACATAAATTTTTACTGTTTATTTCTTATTTAATGGTTCGTTCGTTCGCCTCTAGAATTCGACGGAAACTACACAGGGAACTAGATGGGGAATCTGGGAACCTGGTGATTTAACACTCCGCTTCCCGTTAAGATATATCCCATGTCTCTATCTCTGTCTATGTTATCACTAGGTTCCCAGATTCCCCTTATTTATCATGATATGCGCGGGAAACAGCGTGAACAAAAAAAAACAGGCAATTAATACAAAATTAAACTTGCATTATTAAATTGAAAATGTAAATAAAACCTACACTTCCCTTTCCAAGTCCATACAACGAATAAATATAGATATAAGTAAATTTATTTGTAAGTACCAAAGACCAAACGAGAAAGCGGAAAATTTACTTTATTATGTTGTCTCACCATTGTGTTGACTTCCTTCACGAACTATAATAAAAATGTGGTAGGTGGTGTACTTAACCACCAAAGTATATGTATTCAAAGCTGTGTAGGGTTCTCGGAATAATGGGATGCTGCTTCTATGGGTTTCGACCTTGGATGCATGAGAAACGGTTTTTGTTTGACGTTAACGGTGTGAGTTTTTATTATTTTTTGTGTTTTTTTTTTGTTTTGGGTGGGAGAAGGGGGAATGGGGTTTATCTTAGAGGTGTTGTTTAAAATTGGTATATGTATAATCTATAACAGAGTTTATGTGTTTGTTTTTTTTTTGTTACTTTCACGATGAATTACACATATCAGGCTAGGCAGGGTGAACACGGGAACCTAATGCAAGGATACTTTGTACCCATTAAGACACTTCAATTCCCCACTTGGTTATGGTTTCGATTCCCACTGATGTTGAGGCAAAGCGCGGCGATGCCTCCAGAATGCCTCCAGGATGCAGAAGTAAGCTGGGGCATCAGAGGGTCTTAACACTAGGATCGCTCGACCTACCCTTGCCGTGACGTTAGAAAATATATACAAAAAAACCCATTGATTATATAAGAAACATCGACATAAATACCAATAACAATTCTGTTTTCGGCTACATTATTATTGTCGTCTGTACGTTGAAATTGATCAGGTTTGACGTATATACACATATGAAATGTTCACTGATGCATTACAGAATGGTTAACGTGACTGGTGCGGAGAGACCGGCCAATATATTGTTTATTAAAATGGAAAACTTGAAAATATTTAACTTTGTGAGAAATATTTGTGGATACAATTATTTTTTATAAGGGTCATTTGTAGCGCAAGTTATGGGTTCGTTCCCGATTCGAAGAAAATGAGATATTTAATATTAATCTAGTAGCGAGGCAAAACGCAGTGTTTAGCTCCGTCACTTAAAGCCACCATTGTCTCCAGAATCGGTGGAAAGTAGAGAACGAAAGTTTCTTAATGGGAACGGAATGTCTTATATTAGGGGAACCCCCGTTTTTTTGCGTGAGGTTGAAAAAAATATATTTCTACACTCTAGTTGTCGCTACATTTTTCTCTTAGTGAAGTGGCTTAATGAGCGACGGAGTGTCTTAACATTAGGTTCCTAATTTCCCTCTACCTACCAAACTACGTGCGGGAAACAGCGTGAAGCTAAAAACAAAGATATCCCTTATCTCATATAAGCTCATTTCGTACATCTACTAATGAGGCACGGGAGACGTCACCTTGCCCCAAATTGGTTTGATACTCTCATTAAAATCATTTTCACCTTGGATATCAGATCGATACTCGATTACAAGGCTATGGGGCTGGGAAGTCGATGTTTTTGTGTGAAACGCCTTTTTGTTATTGAAATAGGATTTATTTGTATGGAAATGTATTAGAGTGAAGTAATTGTAATGATATTTGGCGGAGAGTGGAGAATAGAAGTGTCTTTAGGTTCCTAGGTTAAAAAAGTGGAGTTTTACTAATAGTGTAAAACTGATTTTTGTAATCTTTTTTTATTTCTATGGATTAAAATAAGATTAATTGTATTAAAATAGTCTGATATTTATGTATTAAAGCCTAATCGAAATGACTTATTAGTTAATACTTTTGATCAAACAAACAAATTAACACGTTAATTATAAAATATTTTTTTAGCTTCATGCTGTATTCCGCACACAATAGAGTACGCAGAGGGAACCTGAGAACCTAGGGTTAAGACGCTCCGTTCCCCACTTTCCGTCGAATTATCGAGACATTGCGTGTTAAATCGAACCCAAAGCTAGTCGCATTCTCTCTATTCTAAAGAATAATTATAAGTATAAGAAAAATATATTCATGAATCACGTTTTAAATAATACTTCACTATACAAGAAACTATTTAATATATTTATTAAGTTATTATAATTCTGATACAGCCCTATACTTTAAGCACTTTGATTACTGCTAAGCTCATGTGCTAACCCATAATAAACCTGGAAATGCTACCAAGCGACGCCATTACAAGCAACCCACATTTACAAGCAATTATCAACTCTATTATTTATATGATAAAACTTAAATTAGGTACTCTAAGTTATATGCAACAATATTGCAATATACCTATTTGGACATTGTTACGATTTTATTATTTCGCTTTCACCAGATTGGGATTAAGATTGACGTAAGAATATGTTTTACTAAATTTTATGTTTGTTTATTGAAATATTATAAACTATATTAGTTTTTGGGTTTAAAATATGTATATGGCCTGTAGATGTGTGGGGGAGGTTGTGGGTTCGATCCCATTGAGAAATTCAATATTTTCATTTCTTCGCTCTGGTAATGAGGTGAAGTGCGACGTAGAGTTGAATACGCAAAGCCTTTAGAATTGAAAAGAAAGTGGGGAACGTAAGTGTCTTAATAGAAACGGAGTCTTAACACTACGTTCTTTCTGTTTATCCTGCTTTGTGCGGAATACAGCGTTAAGATTGACAATTTAATCATATTAAATTTGTCACTCAATTATTACTATTTCTTGGGCTGATATTCGAATCCAAATCCAATTTACTTTAAAAAAGAACTTATTTTTGCGTCTTCACGCTGCATTCCACACATAGCAGTGTAAGCAGAGGGAACCTGGGACCCCAGTGTTAAAACACTCCGCTCCCATAAACAAAATATTATTATTATAAAAATAGACTTTTGTACCTTAAATAATAAAATTTTCCAAAAATATAACACGAACAATCTTAAGTCGGCATCCCAATTTACGCAATGAGGAAAATCCAAAATAAAATGAACGAATCCACTGACACCTAACGCTTTCATCGTGTAGTACTCGCTTTAATTTTAGACTGATGACGAACGCTACTAAATTATATACTTAGATATTTAACACCTCGTCTACAAAAAAATAAAAATGTAAAGCTTGTAAGGAAATATTTATTTAATTATTAATTGGCTTATACACGTATGGCTTAGTGGCAGAGCGTTTGGATGTTCCAAGAGGCACGGGTTGAAATGCAGCTACGTTCAATTTTTTTATAGGGTTTTTTAAATAAATATTTTTCTTTTCTAAGTGTGGTATACCACACTTGTGGTATACAAGTACTATAGTACTTAAAATATATTAATTTTGTGTATGTAGAAGAAGCTTAAGTAATTTCCATTTCCCTGAGTGGATATCGAATCCGCACACTAATCACATGTCAAACCAACACCACCATCACTTAAAAGATCTCACAGAGAACTTTGAAAAATTAAAATAAAAAAATATTGGTAAAAATATTTTGCCAAATTTAAGTATTACAACTATAATTCATATAATAAGGCAAGAAAGAGAGTGGGGAACGGAGTGTCTTAAGACTAGGGTTCCCTCTGTCTACTCTGGATTCAGGATACAGCATGAAGCTGATTTAATTTAAAAAAAGAGATATATTTTTTATTATCATTAAATGTGACCTGCACGACCTGCATCTAGTCTCTTATCAGCTATAAAAATCATAATTTAAGATTCCAATAGTGTTATCTATCTCGACCTCGGCACGCGATCGATATCTCATAAAATATTGTGTCCACTCAGTCTACTATTGAATAAGGCGAGAAACACATGCATTTTTATTACTCATATATAAATCAAACATTCTGCTGAACACGTTCTTCTTCATTTCCACATGTGATATCCTCGCTGGTAACTACAGTTCTCTGTGCTACTATAGATTCAAATTAAATCCATTCATATTTGGTTCCGTCTATGAATATTAAAACAAAATTTAAATATAATATAAAACTTTAAAATTCCCGTTTCTTCTTGTTTCGAAACTTTTCCGAATATTGGAAATTTTATAGAAAAGTTATAAGTGGAGTATGTAGGTACTAGCGACGAGTAAAGTATTTTTTCTCAGTAAAATGAGAATAATAGATATTTCCACAGACACTCTCATTTGACAAAATACAGTGTTAAGCGCTGTTAACAAAGACAAAATAGAAATAATTAAATTTATGGTAGAAATCACTGGTTTCTGATTGTAAAGGCCTTATCTCGCCTTTGACGTTTAATCAATACATTGTGTAGTCCACTTCTGATGTCTGCTACCGA
>JAEBDU010000145.1:128507-152828 GCA_016802625.1 Heliconius numata | reverse complement strand
TAAATGGCCAACGTAACTAATATACTTATTTATATGCTGAGAGTAAGTGATAAGTAAAATTTGAGTCGGCACAGCCGATGAGTCAACGGCGGGATGTGTCAACAATTAAATGCGTTTTTCTCTAAAACTATTCGCAATTTCGAAATAATTTAAAAAGCAAATTTTATCTTCGTTTAACGTAAAAAATTAATAAAGTATTTTAAAGGATAAGGATTAATACCATTATGGAAAAATATCCCTCACAATAAAAAATATATTGAAATTACTATTTTTAGACAGAAATATGATCACTACACGTTATCCTTAAAAGATAAAAATATGCTGTCGCGGACTTTTTTGTAGATTTTCTTATTAAGAGGAACAATACTCCAGTACATTATTTTCATGTAGTACTTACCATTAAAGCAGCGCATGCGCGAAAGTGTCTCAACGGGTAGGACTTTAGACACATTTATCGTATTTATGTTAATTTACATAAGAATGTACAAATAATAAACTATATATAAACCTTCCCTGAGAAATACTCGACCTAATGGTGAAAACCGCATAAAAATTCGTTGGGTGGTTTAGAAGAAGAAGAGTTAGAAAGTTCAGACAGACACGAAAAGCGACTTTGTTTTATAAGATATAGGATAGGATAACAGCTTAAATGATCCTCTTCAAATATTTGACTAGGATCGCAACTGAAGTTGATATTTTAATTTTAATATATTTTTTGTCATTTAACATAAACTTCAACGGGATTTTTCATGTGCAAAGAGAATCACTCTCTTTTCAATATATCTCATCTATATAGAAGAAGAGAAGAGAAACGAAGAGTAATTGTAGGTATAAAGCAACAAAATGATAAAGTAAGATGAATAGATAATAAATGTATGGTTACGAGGCTTTTGGCTTTATATTTGCTTACGAAATGTAAATCGTTACTCAAATGTATTAAGAGCAAATAGTTTAGTAAAAAGAAATTAATTAAAATTTTATTGATCATCTAAATTGAGGTGAATTGAGGCCAGTCTTGGCGCAGGTCACAAACGTGCGTTCGTACGTTGCGTACTGGGGGAAATGAAACATTTTATACTTTCATCTTCTCGTTCTTGTAACGAGGCAAAAGCGCGGCGTTGAGTTCCGCCACCCAACACGCTAGCCTCTAGAATTCGGCAGAGTGCCTTAACATAAGGTTCCTAGGCTCCCTCTGCCTACCCTGTTATGTGTGAGCTACCGTGTAGTAGTACATAAAAAACTAATAATATATAGGCAGTAGTAGTAGGTTTGAGAATATTTAATAAAATGTTAAATGTAATTGTAAACAGTAATTAGTTTTAGAAATAATAAATCAGAAATAGAAAAATATTTATATTTTTATAATTTCAGGTGAAGCAGTCAAGAGTTTCTTTGGATTATCCTATGATCAAATTCTAGAAAAAAATTCAACAAACTTCAATGAAATGTTGAAAATTGATCATATTACCAAAAATGGTAATATTAAACACGATTTAAACGAAACAAATACGTTCAAAAGGCTGATTGGTAGTTCAAGATCTGCAGTTTTTCTTATCCATGGCTTTCTGGAGAGTTCTGATGGTATGATGGTTCAAGGAATTGCACCTAATTATACTAAGAAGAAAATGATGAAAGTCTTTGCTTTGGACGGAAGAAAGGTTTTTAGCTTAGAATATTTCAGATCGTCGACCTATGTTAGGTTCATGGGAGAAGGATTAGGGACTTTTTTGAGTGAAATAATTAAGAGTACGTTATCTACTGTTTTATTTGTTATTGAAAAGTATATTAGCATCATATAATGTGATATGTGGGTTCGATTCCCACTCGAGAGAATGATTTATTATATATTAATATTTTCGTTTCTTAGCTCTGGCATCAATGCAAAAGCCTGGAGTAGAGTTCCGCTACGCAATACCACGAAAAAATCGGTGGAAAGTGGGAACCGAGTTTCCCTCTGCTTACCCTTTTTTTGTACGGAATATAGCGTGAAGCTAATTTATATTTATATTTTTTTCTCATCTGGATTATTTATTACAGGTGGTGTTAACGCCTCTAAAATCACTTTAGTTGGGCATAGCTTAGGAGCTCACATAGCAGGCATTGCAGGGAAACAAGTATATAAGAGAACAGGGCAATTGCTCAGCAGAATTACTGCCTTAGATCCTGCTGGACCATGCTTCAGCAATGTACACGTGGACAGCAAACTTGATAAAAGTGATGCTAATTATGTCGATGTTATACATACTAATGGTGGTATGTTGGGACTTAAAGAACCCGTAGGTAACGATTTCTTACTTGCATTACGTTTCTAAGATTTGTTTGGATTCTTAAGGAAATGTTCTCGTGCCATGCTCATTAAATTATGATGTTAATTTTTTTAAGGTCTAATAAAATTTTCATCTTAGACTTACCAGTATTGTCCAATTTTTTAAATCACAATATGAAATATTCAATATTCATATTTAAAAAAAAAAAGATTTGTAATAAAAGTTGCCCTATATTTATTTATTTTCCTCAATTTATGTAAGATAAATATGTAAATTATTCTTGTGCAGGTCACAAAGACTTTTATCCAAACAATGGTATGTCCCAACCTGGATGTATTCTGTCCACGTGCGACCACAGCAGAGCTTGGGAAATTTACGCAGAATCTATCAACTTTCCTGAACATTTTCCTGGTAAAGTATCTAACATATTATACACCATTTATTGAAAATTGTTTATCCACAAGGAAAACATTGATTTGAATCTACCCCTTCAAAAGATTGAGAGAAAATAGTACTAGTAGAGTATTTATTGGTGAAACTCCAGAGTACGTTTAGTTTTATCACTATTTGTTTAAAACAGAATCATAACATTATAGGTAGATCTTCTATAAAAAGACTTTTTAAACTTTTATTATATTTTAGCGAGAAAATGTGAAAATTGGACCGAATTTCAAAATGGCAATTGCAAAAATAACAAAATGACGTACATGGGTATTAAATCTGTAAAGGAAACTGGAAGTTTTGGAAGCTATTACCTCACTACTGCGTCATCAGCACCTTATGGGCTGGGTGCTGCTGGAAGCGGTTGACTGACGGAACTACTGACTGATGTAAAGTATTTCTTCAAGAAAAAAAGGATTTTACGGTCATTGTATATTAAATTAACTATTTATTAAAAAAAACAGCCTACTACATTTCTAAAAATAAATTTACCTAATAATTTATAAGGTTTGAATATTTTTAAATAGTTATTCCACATTAAGGAATCCTCACAGATATAGATGTTTACAATGTAAGTAATTTGTAACAAATAGTACTGTTGTAGTTTGAAATCGATCTTAAGATGCCACTTTCATTCAAAAATTATAGATATATCTATGAATGAAAACGACATCTCAAAATCGATCTCAGACTTGAGAGTTTTATAAATAGGGGCGTTAATAGTCGGATTTCAACGGCTTTCAAGAGACGCTAGTTAGCTAGTAAAATACCGCATATAAAAACATGGGAATATATTAAAGAAACCCGTATTTTATACCTATGTATATTTTCTGTGTAATCCTGAAATAAATTGAAAACACGTTGCAAGCCATTATGACAATTCCATTTTGTTTCTTACCAAGAAGAAGTCATATAAAGTTTTGCAAGAAACATTTCTTTTATTTTAAAAACGTGTCCTTTTCTGGTTTGTTTCGAGTTATTTTATGCTGAACAAACGTGTGGCTGAAAGAAAAGGAGGAAGCCAACAAAAGTAATCTAATATCATTTTTTCTTGTAATTTTGTTCTTAATTTCGCTTCGTTATTATCCTTGAATAAATTTGGTCTTGATAAAAATATACAATATTATAAATAAAATTATCTTTCTTCTTTTATACGTATATTCAAATAAGATATAAATAACATAAATTGCTATTTAAATATAATTGTAGAAGGTATTTAATCGATATACTTTTAGCTTGCTTAATAAGTGAGTTTGGTCTGAATTAATTCAATATTTGATATAATGCGATCAGAGTTGCTATGGGAACTTGGTATATGCTATGAATATGTCAAGCATAAATCTTTCTTTGTTAGCTTCACTCTGTATTCCGTACAAGCTGATAAGTCAGAGGGTGCCTGGGAAAACACTCCGTTCCCCATTAAGGCACTTCCGTTTCCCATTTTCCACGAAATTCTGAAGACATTGCGAGACGAGTGGCGAATTTCAGCGACTTGTCTCCAACACCAGAGCGAATGATGTATATTATCGAATCTTTCGCGTTTACAGTTACACTAGTAATGTCTCAAAAATTGGGTGGGAAACGTAGTGTTTTAACACTACGTCCAATTTGCCTTGCTATATGCGGGAGAAAAACAGCAATATAAATAATTTTACCTGAAATTATTTTTATTCACATTGTGCATTATGTTTTTGCTTAACTTTTTACGTGGCCATACTTTGTTTCTGTTATAATGAATTCTTTCTCCAATAAGAATTATGAAAGATAATAAATAACATGCAAATAATATTAATAAGATATTAACAACGTGATGAAATTGCGCCTGGTATTGGTATTGGTCAGTCACTTGTTTACATTTAAAGGGTTTGTACTTTTCATAAATTTGTTTACGTCGGATGAGCCCAGCTTCGTTTATACGAAAACTCCTGAAATAATAAAAAACAATATAAATAAGTTGCAACAAAAGTAAAAGACTTTTAGCGTAGATTGTTGACAACGTGTGGCTTAGTAGTTAGAATGCTTGGACGGTTCTAGGAGACGCAAATTCAAATCCCGTTAGGTTCAAATGAATTCAGCGCCTTACCAGAACAAAGAAATGAAATTAATATTGTACATCGTACGAGAACTGAACCCACAACAATCGCTTTCACAGGTGTTATATGTTTTAATAAAAAAAGCAATCATATCATGTTTTTAGACTTACCCTATTTTGAATTCTTCCTTATATTTAAAAGTTTTGTTTGTGAAAAAATAGTACATCACGCTGGAATACAGGTCTATTTCGACAAGTTGACATATTTCGTCCATTTCAAAATCTGTTAATAATTAGGCATAAAATAAAAATCAATATAATTAGAAGGGAATTTAAGTAATTTAAAAAAATAATTAACACCAAAAGGCTATGTAATTAATAAATGATCTCGACCAATATGTTAAGAGATTGTCGATTAGCTGAATCAAGAACCGGATGCAGAAGGCAGTAGGACTTGAGACGTCGCGAATTGTAAGGCTCTCTGGAGCATAGCCACCGATGGCCTGGACACTTGTCCCGCCAGGGGACGAGTATATTTTTAAATGTTTTTTTTTATATTTAATTAAAAATGTAAAATTTATTTCTCTTGGATGATAAAAGTAGATATATATTGTCCTCGCTGAATAAGAATATTAGACTCTATTAATTTCTAACAATTGACAAACTGAATAATTTTCAGTCCTCAATTCGCCATGATTTCTTTTCTTCTACATACTACTTCAATGAATGTTAAAATTACAAAATTATACTAATCTTATAACGAGCTTTTATAACGTTTATTTGGTGCAACAATGACCTATTTGAACCTTTTGAAAAAAATCTTTCGATATATATTTACAGCTTTTCTTTGTAAAAGTACAAAACTACCTTATTACGTCAAGCAATATATATTATACATATATAAAGCTATATAATTCAAACGAAATTTACAGAGGGAATACTGTATTCATTTCATATTACAAGATAGAACCTACTGCAAATTAAGTTAATTGGCATAACTTTGCACACGTTGTTTACGACAAGAACTTCTATGTCAGTTATTTCTTTGTATAAATCAATGTCAATTAGTTAGTAAAGTTATTCAATTCAATGAAGCAAAATTTACGAGGCACAATTTACAAACTAGAACTCCCTTTTGTTATTTAAAGAAATTTCAAAGAAGATGCAGGTGAAATTTGAACTACAATTATACCTACTCTATTTATAAATAATAATAATAGAAGGCCAGTGGTGGGGCGTAAAAGTATAAGCGTGTGACTATGCGACAGGTAATGGGTTCGATTCGATTCGAGGATATAAAATATTTTATATTTTCATTACTTCTGCCTACCTAGCTACCTGTGGGACACAACGTGAAGCAAAAGCAAAAATCTACAAATATTTAATTACGATGGGTGTATTTTCTTATCGTGAAGAAGATGGAGATAAATCACTCTGTTTTTCAGTTACTGTAATTACAGTTCTTTTTTAGATACAGTGTATGTTGAGTGGTGAACACCTCAATCGATCTAGCAAGTCCAGGCAACCAATTATAGCTATATTTCCTTGAAAATACAGCTAATTTCCCATAAAAATACCAATTTTAAATAAACATGAAATATTCTTACGTCTTTTCAAAATAGGATACAATATAATATAATCAGTGAGCAGCGCCGTTTTAGAATCCATGACGGCCGTGAGGGCGGTCTGGACGTCCATTATAGAGAGCTGTAATACTTTCTTCCAAACAATACTTAAATTTTTGTCCATTGCTGCTTCATATTTCTGTAAGGAAATATGTATTTAATTTTACGTAAAAAACTGGTACAATGACTTATTGAAATTCGACTTATTTAGGTTAGGTACCTGCTGGCATTGCCTGATTTTGTTGGTACCTGTATATTTTTATAAATTAACCTAATGTATATATATTTATTTTAATTTTTATTATAATATAATAGCGAAGAAAGAATTATTTGAAGATTTTTTTTTCGTTTATTCAAGAATAATATTTATGATAAAGAAATTTTATTATTTTCCTTTTCCTATTCTGGCAAGAGAAACATAATGCCTAGAGAATTAGGTGGAAAGTGGGGAACGGAAGCGTCTTAATTAATTCTGTTTGAGGCGTTAGTTCTGTTGAGGCTTAATTTTGTTTGAGGTATAGCGTGTTGAGAGGCGGAACTCAACGCCGCGCTTTTGTCTCGATACCAGAGCGAAGAAACGGAAATATAAAATAATGAATACTCTATAATAAACGAATCATACAAAATCAATATAAATATTCAGTCAAAAAAAGACATATTCTTTGTGCCATACCTTTGTATCTGTAATGATATTCATATCTTTTAATAAAGCAACTTTGTAATCACTCTCTGCCAACGCCTTCAAGTCCATAGCGACGTTTTTATCGTGTACCAGGTGGGAGAGCAGGTTTGAGGTGTAGAAGCAATGTGCAACATAAGCTGTTATTATGAAAAATAAATAGGCGGTCCGCCGTGAAAATGATAATGCTTGAAGTGGCAGAACTGCAATAATAGTTTATTTATAATTATACAGCCTCACCCTATATCCCGATATAGCAGCGGAGCTTAACGCCAAGCTTTGATTTGTTCCAGAGCGAAGAAATTAAAATATTAATGAATAATAATTCATTCCTCGGAGTGGGAATCAAAGCTACAAACGCTACGCTTGTGCTACAGCGCTACGAAAGGCTCTTGTTAATAATTATTATTTCTTTTCAATATCATGCTTTAAATCCATGCGTTAGCCAGATGGACTGTAGCCAAAAAGCCAGACAATGTATTGGTGGGATTTGGCGGAAAGTGGGAAGCGGAGTGTCTTAACACTAGGCTTTAGACTCTGCCTACCCAGCCACATGCGGAATACGCTGCATTAAGCTGAAAGAGAAAAGAAAGAACTTACTATGCTGGCAATAAGCTGAAAACGCTAATAAAAGTTCGAGTGTAAAATGGCACTCATATGTTCCGTACAATCTTTTGTCCCAAGCACTCAATATATAAAATATAATAGAACTCAAAATTATAATGCAGATTATACAGCACCAAGCAGACAAAGTAAATGGCTGAGTGTAAAACGCTTTGAGTAAGCCGTTGTATCGTTGTCGAAAAATGAAACCAAATCTGAAAATGTTGCAAGTAAATGTTGAAATACAAAATTATAATACCTACTTTAAATACAGAGCATGGATTACTTCTGGGTTCAATTCCGTTAACGGGAGAATGAAAATATTTTCATTATTTTCATTTTTGAAAATTAGGCAGAAAGTGGGGTACAGAGATATCTTAACACTAATTTCACTTTGCATATCCTGCTGTTATACTAAATATACCGAGATAGAGAGTTCTTGTTAAACGGAGTTGAGTGTTACAAGTACAACTATTATAAAATAAATCATTAAAAAAATATTTTTATCACGCTAGCCTGTACCGTCAATGGGACAGACAGGCTAGCGTAATAAATGCTTCCCTAGCGTGATACTAGCTGGGCAAATATCTCCCTCCATTTCTGCCGTTCATGCCTACATTATGCTATTATATACCAGTCGGGCAAGTACAGCTCGTCAAGCCTCTTTTCTTATTGGTCTGCCATTTTGCCTTTTAGATTCTGGATTCCAACTGGTAGAGGATCTGCTTTAGCGGCATTGTACACGTCAGCAATTTTTGCGAGAGTGCACAGTTTGGTTAAATTAAAAAACTATATAATGTATAAGTAAAGAAACCTCCACATAAAAATAGGATGAACAGGATAGGCGTTATCTAAGAGTTTGGTCTCCAAGCTCATTGCCTTCACATAAATATCCGCAGAATCGTCGCTATGAGGATTGATTATGTCCCATTGATCGTATTTAGCTTTGTTGGTATAATTTTCGGGTAGAAGATACGTGATACTGAAACAAGGTCGAAATTTAGTTTTTTTTAAGATCTAAATTTAATAAAAGAAGGTGTTATTTAATTTTGGATAATTTGAATAGTAAGAAAATGATTCTTTGTAAATTTTGGGAATGTTAAATAAAAAAAATAAAAATAATTTTATTCATTTTATTAACTTCTCAATTTTTAATATGACCGATGATCCGAAATAATGATAACCGAATAGGGGAAGCAATTCTCCAAATTCTATCCTACCCTAATAAAATTCCTATGGGACTATCTCAGGAAAATAAACATGTCCACCGAACGCGTTAAGCTAAATAAAATCATTTATTATACAGGTTGACCTTTTTTGTATATATGTATGTAGATTAAATTGGAGATAGGGCTGTTGTGACAGTGAAAGAATGTACAGTATTGTTATTTATACACTTTTATTTCAGCTTTAAATCAACAGCTAGAGGAGAGCTAGAAAATCTCAGTGCAATTGAAATGGCTGCAGTTTAATGAATGGATGTAGTTTATCTATAGTTGATATTCTCTAACAAATGTCATAGAAAGAGAACGATTAAAATAAATCAATAAATAGAACAATATCAAATCAAGAGAATTTATCGAAACTCCTATAGAATACCCGGATTTTTTATTTTATAATCCAGGCGAACGAAGTTGCAGGTTACGGGTCGTTAAAATATCATTAAAATATACAGAAAAATAACGATTTGCATTCGAGGAAATTAAGTATATAATATTTTTATTCCTCCCGCTCTTCTAAAGAAGTGAAACATGGCGGTGAGCTCGAGAAAGCTCGCGGGGGAAAGTGGTCCCCAGGTTCCCTGAAGCTTAAAAAAATTAAATACTTACTTGAACTTAAACATATCCCGTAGCAGGTGTAGAATGAAACATCCCGCTACATTCTGTCTCCATAGTGGATCATGTTCGTACACAGCCTCGTACTGCGTTGCGTTATCACAAGCGAAGAGTGTTCGAGCTTTTACTGTTTCATTTATAATTATCATAATTGCAATTACTTTCTCTTGTCGTTAATTATTTTTAATCAATAATTATTATAATTATATTGAATCACATCTGAAAAGATAGAAAACTTTGATATTTTTTACGGCTATTCAATTCGACAATACTAAGAATTTATTAATTGTCTTTTTGCTTGTATTATAATGTTTTGAAAGAAATTTAATAAAATGTTATATCGAAATTAGAATCCGTAACAATAATTTTATAAATAACGATAAAAAGGAAAACTATAAAAAAATAAATAGGGCAACAGTTCCGAATTATTAAATTTGTTATATTAGAATGAACCAAGCAAAAGATATCTTTAAACAATGCCGCAGGGGTTTACAAAAAATATTTTCACCTTATAATATGGTAGTAGTGTAAGTCTTTACGAGCAGACATGGAGTAAGTCATGTTTCAAAGCTTTTTAAAATTTAATGGGGGTATTCTATGTGTAGTCAAAGTAAACAATAAAATTTACACAATATCGTACATTAAAAATGTGATAACTCTTATAAGTATAATATTTTAGGAATTATAAATAATAATTTTTAATTTTAAACTACCATAAAAATAACATGGCTTAAATTTTGATATAATTGTAGTGTCAAGATTAGGGGTGATATACTTAATTGTTTGCATATCTTCTTAATATAGATAAAAGTTTTGTGTAAGTATGTATTATTTTATAAGTAAATGTATGATTATTAATTTTTTTTTCACCTGCACGCTGTATCCTGCATGTAGCAGGGTAGGCAGACTTAATGTTACGACACCCCCCCCGCCCTCTGCCGCATTTTTCCCGATTTTTCATTTTGTGATCTGATCAGAGCGAAGAAATGAAAATATTAAATATTTCATTCCTTCGGGTGGATGGAGCCCACAACCGTCGTGTTTGGCACGCAGTGACACGCGCCATGATAACTTCAACTAATAAAATCATGCATGAAAAAAGAGTGTCGTAATACAAAATGCTTATCTTTAAAAAAAATATCATTATAGTGAGAGCAAATCGAAGTGAGACTTAAAAGCGAAGTAAGTAATCTCTTTAATTTCATTTATAAATGGGTTATACCAGTTTACCGCTGACGGCGCACTGGTTAACTTATGAGCTCCTATGTTTGACGTATTACGTTAATGATATACAAATATTTTTCAAGTGTCTCGAGAAAACTTTCACGTTTACATTTATATTATGGCCTCTAGTTTGATGTGGTTCAATTATTTTTATGGTAAATCCTATTGCAAAAGCTTGTTGTGGTTTTACCACACAAAAAATTATAAAAGATATCAAGAAAGATTTGACCCTGTCTTAGATAGTCATCTTGAAATTTAAATCATTTATCATTTTTCCGTAGAAATTTCGAAAAAGAATTTCTTAATTAAATAATTAATATTTAATAGTATTATTTCCTCGTTGTGGTAACGAGGCTAACTACACTAGGTTCAGGTTCCCTGCTTATTCTGCTAAATGCAGTTTCCAGCGCAAAGCTACAATCAATAATTTTTATTCATCCCCTACCTAGTTGCATGTCAAGATTCATCATTCTAAGTCCAGTAGTTTACCTGTGCTTCGTCTATCGTCTAACGGAAAAGCTTTTTGATATATATATAGATATACGAGTACAAATAAATTTTTGTTTGCACAGAAATAAACAAAGAAGCCATAATTATATAATCTATGCGGGCGGAGCCACGAGTCAGGCACATACAAACACACCACACCAGCTGTCTGTTTTTCATAAGTATTAAAAATGCACAAATTTGAATTTATAATAATAAATTAAACAAAATGTTTATTCATACATATGTATGAAATTCTTATTTAATTTAATGCAATATTAAAACATTGTATTTTCCCTAGCTTATTAAGCATAGATGTAAAAATAACATTTAGCATTCGGAATTTTCCTCCCAGCTTCATATTAACCGTTGTTCGTGTTATAATAACAAAGTAAGATAATTTACATTCCACTCATGTTATACAAATACTATGATAATATAATGAGCTCATGACTTTCATCACGTTTATTTTTTAGCTTTAATTAGAGTTAGCAGTGATGCAGCTGCCACTGATTCTCAACGGCCTCTCAACACATTAAATAAATTTAGCTTCACGCTGTATCCTGCACACAGCAGGTTAAGCAGAGGGAACCTAATGTTAAGAAACTCCGTTCCCCACTTTTAGCCGATTTCTGGAGACATTGCGTGTTAATTGGCGGACATCAACGCTGTTCTTAGCCTCGACACCAGACCGACGAAATGAAAATATAAATGTAAATAAATATTTCAGTTCCTAACAAAAATAAAATAAAATACATTATTTAAATTGGATTTCACCATTCTCTATGCACCATTTCTATATACCGCAAGCAGAGGATGGAGTATCTTAACACTATGTTCTGCCTCACGATGGTTGTATGTTTAACTAATTATCATCATCAGCATATCTTCGTCCACTGCTGGACATAGCTCATTCCTATGGCAGGCCTCCGAGCTTGATCTTCGGCTCTTCCCATCCAGCTGATTTCCACCATGATATCAGTTCTTAGTTATAAATAGAAGGTTTCATTTCTTCGCTATATTATCGAGGCACAGCGGGGCGTTGAGTTCGACCACTTAACACGCAATGTCTACAGATTTCGGTGAAAAATGGGAAAGGAATGTTTTAACAACAGACTTTCTCTGCCTAACCTGCCACATACGAAAAACACCGTCAAGCTATAGAATTGGTTAAATAAATATCAAATGAATATTAGATTCACAGAACATCATATTTATTGAAATGTAACATGCCATACATTTGAAAGTCAGATTGGATTTAATTACCACATTTATTATGCATAGACGTTGATTAATATTAATTAGGATACATTCAGAATTACATATATCATTATTCATATATTCGAGGTAATCTTATTTTAGGGTAGGTTTTGTGGGATATTGAAATATTTGTTTTATTTTAAAATAAGGAAAGATCTTATTTGAATTTTATTGTTGAGTTTAAAAAAATAATATTATTAAAGTCATATATAAAAAATAATATATTTAAAATAAATATAGTCTCCTTCACAGTTTATCACGCATAACCATAGAATTGGTAAGCCAATTGGACATCTCATGTATGACTGGCGAAACTTAACACCGCACTTTTATCTTGTTAGAGCAAACAAATACAAAACTTGAAATTCATTCCCCTGAATAAAGATCAGTACTTGGGACCGTCACGAGTCAAATACTGTGAACTTGGATTACGACGGCCTCGGAAATTGAAATAAATTATAAAACTCTAGATGGCTTTCAAAGTCAAACTAACGCTCATTTCTAATCAATAGTAAATTTATAACATCATTATTAATAATTAAATATTAGTAAAAATCATGAATATGATGAAAAAATTTACACCTGAAAAGTTTATTTGTCGTTATCCTCTGACTACGGGTGCTTTATGTGGGACCGTTATATTAATTGTAAGTATTAAAATAATTATCCAACTCTAGAACTCTTGAGCGAGGCTTGCATTAAAAGCAGATATGATGATTGTGAGTTCAATCTGCATTAGGGGTAATGCTGAAACTTATATTACTAACTAATATTTATATTACGAATGGCGCGGCGTTGAGTTCCGTCCTTCAACACACAGTGACTTCAGGATTCGTAGATAAATTTCTTGAGGAGAACGGAGTGAGTTAACATTAGGTGGACTATCTGAATAAGTACCTTTAACAGTGGCATCTTTAAAATTTGTACTAAGTTTATATCTAACCTATGTTAAATTAACTTTTATTATAGTGAAAAATAGTTTATTATTTATTTATTTTTATTTTCTCAGACAAGTAAGACAAATCACGATGTGTCCACCAACTAATAAGCAATTTATTTAAGCTAGAGGCCTTTCTTAAAGGTTATCTCAGCCTAGACAAGTTGAGGTAATAAAAAACTTGAGAATGCGGAAAAATGTAGAGAAAATTAAAGAACAAATAAATACGACATAATTATTTTCTTTTTCTAATTTTGGGCTGCTTATAAAAAAAATAAAGGTTCCGTCCCTAATATCTTATTTTTATTTTTTACTATGTAGAAGACTCGTCGTAATAATGTGTAAATAATTATTTATTAATATTTTAATTTCTTATCTCTGGCACAAGGGCAAAAGCCCGGCATTGAGGTCCGCCACTCAACACGCAAACCCTCGAAATATTCAGCAGAAAATGTAGAACAGAGTGTCTTAACATTAGGTTTCCTCTGCCTACATTCCAGATACAGTGTGAAGCCGATTTACTCTGTAGAAGAGTAAATGAAAGCAAAGACATTAGTCATTTTAAGAATCTCCATGTATTTTTTTAATAGTTAAACAAAAATAATAAAATAAATTATATCTTTTTTAATTTCAGGTTGTCACAGTAATATGTACGCTGGCTATGATAGCTCAGGTAGTGATGATGAAGGATTGCACTCAATGCACCGGATACGTGTGAAGGAACGCCTACAGCTTCAGCATCACCGGAGTCATATATTGTGCCATAATGCTTGCTATGCACGGTTGGGCTATTTGGGGAATAAAGAAGGTTATGTGTTTTATTGTGCTCTATTTTTTGGTAGAAAAAAATCAAAATAGAGGGAGTTTTTGTTTGAACTCTCTCTCACTCAGAATTTCTTTATATTATTTACATCGTCCCACGTTTTAATGTTAATATTATACTTATTATATTGGCTAAATATGACAACATATATATTTTCTACTTTTCACGCTAATTCCCGCTGTGTCCCGGTAAATAGGGCAACACTCAATTTTCTAGATACCTAGTGCGTGTTTAGTGAAGGAATTTAATGCAGCGGAATAAATATGTTGTTACTAGAGAATAGAAATAAAAATAATTAATTTTCCCTACTAATAATAAAACTTTTAGGGGTTCGAAATTATTATTATATTATATTATATTATTCGAAATTATTATTATATTCTAATGATATAATTATTTATATGATTATAGAAAAAGGCGTCTGTCCTTCTCTCGTGGGTGGTGGTAACAACGATGTGGTTGGCCCAGACGCTGTTTCTGTTGATAATTCTAATCACTATTCATAGTTCGGATGTCAATATTATATTGTGGCTAATTTCCTTCATATTGGGCCTAGTTTCTATAGGTAAGTGTAGCTTTTTTTAAAAAAAAACTAGATTTAACCTACTGAAAATCATTTGAGAAAACTTTAAAAGAAATAAGCGAAGCTAAACTGAAAATTGCATTTTGGAACCGTCCAAATTCGAAAATATTTTTCTATTCTTGGTGATCCAAAGGATGATAAATACGAGTATGTATATTTATATTAATTTTACAAATATTTTAAACAGTTGTTTGTACGTCTCATAATTATTTATTACTTTCCTGATAGACAGCCATATTTTCTCTAATTTCGTTAATTATAAATTAAAATTATTTATCATTTAGGTGGCTAGATCTACATTAAGATGAAATACATTATGTTATATGCTATATCCCTAGTAGTCTTAAGTAAAATTTGAAAATGATTAGTTCATTAAAATTATATATAATTTCATTATATTCCAGGTATTCTAATATATTTTATATTAGTAATGTTTGGACTTTGGTTACAATTAAAAGGTGAAGGAAGAAATCGCAACGTCACAACTACAGATACCTAATCGTGTATCAGTATACGGCTAAATATTTTTTATTTTTTTAAGTCATATTTAATAGCTAATTTGGGAGGAAAGTGGAAAACGGAAGTTTCTCAGTGGAACGGAACCTAATGTCTTAACACTAGGTTCCCAGGTTAACATACAACGTAAGCTAAAAAAATATATTTTCACCTTGAAATCTTATAAGATTATTAGCAATATTGTAAAACTAAACAAAGATTTATTTATAAATTGATAAGAACTTGGAACTAAATAAACATAATGTGTTTTGTTATAGCCAATTACCTTCCCCTTATGAGCTTATACTCGAGTGTCTCGAGTTAAAATAATTAAGTTTTCATGAATACTTCTCCTTCGTAATATTATAAAAAAGTTAAAATTTCGACTAACTTTTATACTTATTTTTTATGTTAATGTTATGTTTCTAGAAAACTTATTTGTAATTATAATATTTTATCAAATGAATATATTATTTTTATGCCAAAGCTGTGTTCTTTTGCTCTTTTTTGTTATTTAACTTTATCTCCCCCTATTTAGTATGTTTAAACGTTACAGTAAAGTAGGAATTTAATTTACATAAAAAAATTAAAGTTTTCTTTTATTTTATACTAAAAATTAAAAATAGCAAAGAATCAGCACTAACTAACACTAACTAACCCATCTTGCAATATATCGGATATCGGAAGTGTCTTAGCACTACTTACCTTTGCCTATCCTTCTATATGCAGAAAGAGATATTTTTATCCTTCTTTAAATATAGACAAATATAGAATAAATCAACGCCTCTCTAGTTTCTTTTTGTACACGTGTAGAATATCGATTGGAGGAACCTTTGTTCTGATATACTACATGTTCTTAGCGACGTTTATAAACAGACCAGGTTACGCTTTTTCAATTTCTTAAAAGATATTCCATTGAACTCGTTCATTGTAGCACTAAAGGCTTAAAGCCATATTTATAACAGTTTTTTCAAAAAACTTAATTTGTAAGGTTAATAAAAAATATGTATTTTTTATTCTTTTGTATTTTTATCCATATAGCTATCAACAAGGCTGTGCAACCTTGCCACTGTTAGTTGTTTTCGATAACTGTTGACTACTAATATAAAGTATATGGTCACTGAAACAATAGAAACAAATTTAAAATTCGGGCATAAAAATTTTGCATTAGCATACTTAATGAAGATGATTTTCTATAAATATTATTTTTTGAGGCCAGTCGTGGCATATGGGCACGAGCTTGCCATTGTCAACGCAACAGATTATTTGTTCGATTTCCACTCAAGGCAGATTAAATATCTTTATTTTCGCGCTTTAATTAGGAGACAGGGTGTGGTGTTCAGTTTCACCACTCAACACGCAATGCTGTCAGATTTCGGCGGTAAGTAGGGGACGTGTGCCCTAATGGAAACGGAGTGTTCTAACACTAGATTCCCAGATTACCATGCCTATGCTATGTGCGGGATATAGGATGAAGCTAAAAAAACTTAAATAATCTATAAATACAAAAAAAATACTTACAAATATACCAAAGCATGCCAATTATTACAATGATAACGCGATTCCTCTGTCTTCGGGACGTGAACACAATTGCTAAGAGTATCATCATCATCAGCATGATCACCACAAAGATCACTGTGTACCATATCCATATAGAGCATAGAAGTGGATCGTCCTATAATATAATATGATAAATAATTAACTAGAACTATATAAATAATTACTAAGTATATATACATATTTCCACAATGTTTAAGCTAAGCTTTGCATTTGTGTGCACCTATAAGTACTATATATGAACACTCACACAAATGCAAAGCTCGGCTTAGACCTCACAGAGGGCACAATACATCTCAAAAAATTCTTAAATTGTTTTTTTTAAATTTCACACTGAATCCCGCACTTAGCAGGGTAAGTAAAGGGGACCTAGTGTTACGATATTCCGTTCTCCTTAAGACACTTCCGTTTATCGAATGCAATTAACACACAATAAAAACAATCAACTAGTCAAATTAATTTTTATCTTTATCGATCATAACTTTTAAACATATTTAAATTTTAATACAATAAATATATTAAAATGAAATAAAAAAAACTTTAATGGACCAGGATCCAGACCATTAATTGGTAAGTCTCCCACTTTATCTTTTATAATTTATTAGTAAGATGTATAATTTGAGCTTACCTTAGCTAGACCACAAAATAAAACAACACTGGCAGCAAAAAACAAAGCAACTAATATCCAAATGGTAACAAGAAGGTAGCTGAGGTTGATGAAAAAAGAACAACCATAAGCCATTGGGTGCACCTGGAATATTAATATTATGTAAAAAAAATATTAAGAAATTAACATTTTTTATTTTATTTTTTAGTTATATTTACACTTATTTCAGTGACTTAAAATTGGTGAGTTTCTCTTTGCAAACAATAATTCTAGGTTAGACTCCAAAATTGAGGATATTTCCACTTTTAATAAATTGTAAGTTGATTATTATTATTTGTAAGACGATTTCTAAATTATAGTCTCTTAATAAGGCAAAGATAATATAATTTCCCTAGTTGTCCAGAAGATATTTTTATATAAATTATATAATAGCTTTCCATCGTTACATGTTGTTATTGAATTTTCTTTATAGCCCAAAATGGAAAAAAAGATTTTGGAATCGAAAATTAGCCCACGAAGTACCTGAAGGAAGTCTAAGTAGCGAATATAGCAAAGCATTATACGTTATTAACATAAAAATGCCCTAGAAATATATATTTTTAATATAGCACAATGAAAATTTAACTAAAACTATATTTCACTGAAACTGTAATTCAATTAGACATAATTTCACTTTGAGCATGTTCCTTATAAATTCATTTCTAATATCTTGTCCTAACATCGTATGATGAAGGTCAGACATGGCGCTACTTGTATTTTACGTTTTCAACCAATTTAGGGTTGGGTTTCAACCCCATTAAGTTATACTTTAATATGTATATAATTGAAGCCAGTCGTGGCACAGGGGCCGAAACCGAATGGTTGTGGGTTCGATCCCCACTCGGGAAGATGAAATATTTATTAAAATTTATGTGTCGAGACAAAGTGCGGCGTTGAGTTCTGTCACTCAACACGCAATGCGTCCAGAATTCGGCGGAATGTGCGGAGCGCGAGTATAAATGATTGATTGTAAACGATATTTTATTTATATTATGTACGTTATATATAATATATTTTTGTATATAGATATTCTTCAATTAATTAAATTTTTTCAAGGAGCATGTACAATTTAAAAGATCTCAGCTGGTAATTCTATTCAACTATTTAGTTTGTTTTTTTCTTTTTAGTTTTTATACAAATGGGTTTATGTTTTCATTACAAAAATAAACTCCTATAAGTATGTTTAAATTTAGTAACAAAATAATTATAATAAAATACTTATGACCAGAGGGACTGAAGTTATATACAATGGTATTATCTAATATAATAAAGCGTATTTTAATATTGTTAAGGTTATTGCTATAAAACAACAAAAAAACCCATATTTATTAACGTTATATTTTCAGTTAATTATATCATCAAAAAATTTTGGGCTTTGTTAAAAATTAGGTTGTTGGCATCTGAAATCTAACTTATGCAAATGTAAAAAGGCACTTTAAAATATAAATAAGTACTTACTACACCTAGGGCAGCGATTATCATCGACCCGGTCCTGAGGTCCACTCCAAAAAACGAACCAACGTCTGGTAAGTCGTCTAGAGCCGTCATAATTTAAATAATAAAATTTTTCAATTAAACTTTGATACTTTATGAAACATTTACTTAAATAATGTTAGTTGGATTTAAGTTGGTGATTAAATTTTCAGTTTTATTAATACTTTGTTTAAAGTATTTAAATATATATTAATAAAATTTAATTTGACGTTGAACTTGTCAAACAATGGTACTTAAAAGTTAGTTTTTAAAAGAAGTTTATTGTTGTCACATTTAAATTATAAAAATATGAATTACAAATAGTTAAATGTTATGTGCGTATATTTTACTTATAGTAGTATGGTATTAGATATATAAATGTGGGTTTGCAATATTTTTATATCTTTATTTTAGTGTCACGCTGTATCCCGCACACAGCAGTGTAGGCAGAGGAAACCTAGTGTTAAGACACTCCGTTGCCCTTTTTCCGCAGAATTTCGCAAGAATGGCGAACCTAGCCGCAACGCCGCGCTTTTCTTCAACACCAGAGCGAAGAAAATGGAAATATTTAATATTTAATTTCCCCGAGTGGGAATTGAATCCACAACCTCTTGCACTTACAGTCACACTTTTTTCATTTTTTTCAGTTCACACTCACACACCTCACATGAATAAAGTAAATTGTGGGTCATAACGTGACGTTTTTACGCGCGTGACTTGATAGTGATACATATTTTTAAGCTATTCCAAGTGATATTAAAATATTTTAGACGAATTATCAGGAAAAGCGAGTGCGAGTTCCGCTACGTTTAGATTTAAATAAGTTTTCTAAACTATAATTATTTTACATTTTATAAAAAATATTTCCAGTAATTGAAGATATATGCCCTATATATACCTAGCTTTATTAGAATTATCAATACATTTTAAGAGTTATAATATTTCAAACATTTCTTTCTTCTTCCAGTGGTGAGAAAAAAATTAAATTCCTACAAAAAAATATACAGAACGCAAATACTATTACAAACCTCTTTTTCTTATTTCTTTGTGTTTGACACTTTAACGCTTAATCAATCAAGGAAAGGAAATACCCTACTTTTTATTCGGGTCCGTGAAGTGATTCTCAATAGATATCTTTCCCTTACCTAAAAAATAATAGTCTTTTAGACAAAAAAATATTTAATTTATAATTTATTATTTTATTTCTATGGCAACATTGTAATGAAATCGTATTACAATGTGTATTCATATGTTAATAATTAAATCAGAAGGCAAAAAGAAAATTCTGAATAGCGTTACAAAATTTTCAAATCTTTAATTTTTCTTTTCAATTTTTCGCTTGTGCTCCTGCGCCATCGTCTCGATATTTGTGATGAATATCGTAATCCATGGACATGGAATGGAATCTACTCTTCTTATCACAGCTAAAATTTTACAATATTTAAGTTTTAAAGAGATATTCCGAGATACTAGAATACACACTATTAAAATCGCTATGTATTTTTAAAGAAAAAAGCCTAATAATGTGACATCTTATTAAATGGAATACTTTTAATGGTGTATGGTTAGGAGAAACAGTGGGATTCGCCGCCCATCACATATCATCCCACTCGCAAAAATAATATAAGAAAGAATAAGAACTGCTTGTTAAAGAAAAAATATTGAGGTTCTACCCACAAAGATATAGAAGTATTCATATTTCTTATAAAATATATTTAATATAAGATATTTTGTATTGAAATCTTTTTTAATTAGCTCCAAGAAATCCTATTACATTCAATACTTGTAAATTATTGTAACATGGCGTTTGTTTATCCATCATTGAATAGATTATTGTTCTGATTCACTAGAAATATGTTGAATTTTAATGAGTGTAAAAGCTATTGTGTAAAAGTTTATTTTTTAAGAAAAAATATGTGTATTAGCTTCTTATTTCTTTAGTTAGTTAATATATATAGTATATGAAGAACCTAATCTAAAGTTTGAATCAAACGCCTTAACTTAAGGCTTTTACTGAACCTATATTCCTTTTCAGAACAAAAACTAAGTATGGTACATACAGGCATAAGTTTGCGGCGGTAAACGCAATGCAATATTTAATATTTTCATTTCCTCGAACGGAGTGTCTTAACACTAAGTTTCTAGGCCTACCCTCCTATGTGCAAGATCCAGCGTAAAGTTAAAAAAATAATCACACATACGTAACAAGTCACGTAATACTTAACGCCGCAGAAATTGCGTAACTCCTAGAAACATTGCAAATACAGCCAGTAACTTATAATCCAATTAGTCGATGCCATCCATGGCTTTAGCTCGTTTGTCACGAATTATTGAGAGATTTGTTTGATGTTTCATTAGAAGCTTTTCCATTTTGTTCGGGAAAATCACTCACATGGCCGTTACGTGTGCAATGTGACTTTTTAGGGTACCGTATTTCAAAATGAAATAACGGAATCCTTGCAGGATCACTAGGTTCTCCGCTTGCCATTTGTGTCAAGATCACATGGAGGTATCGAGCTGAAATTAGTTACAAATTTCCATGCCTGAGGTGCTTTGGAGCACATGAAAAAATAATTTTCAAATCATAAGATACGAGCATGAAATAGATAATGACATGAAATAGATGACATAAGATACATGTGCATTGTTTTTGCAGCATTCTGTGTGACATCCACCACGATATCAAAACTCATTGGTAATTTCCGTGGCTGATGAATTAGGAAATTTGTCACAAGAAGGAAAAAAATCAATTAATTTTGAAATTAATATAGAAACCTCAATAAGCGAGTCGAATTGACAATACTTGACAATTTTTTAACGTTTTTTTATTTAAAAAAAACCCTACTAAAGGCTTTTATGTACGATAGAATTAAAACTAATAACTAAATATGCTACAATTATATGTTATATACAGGGTGGAAGAGGCAGCGCTTCTTTTATTGAAATTGCATATAAAATATTTCAAACCCGAAGCTAAAGAAATGAATCAAGATGCCTCAACAGTTTGGACGTAGGATGTTTTTTCATTTCACGATTTTTCTCCATCCCTGTATTTCGTGTGACGCACACATACACATACTACTACAAAAATACTACTAAGCGTTGCCAAACTTCTAGTTTTCATTCGTCAAAACATAACCGAACGAGAAAGAACGATATCTCGCGTTCTTTTTCACGCAATTACCTATTTATTATAATAAACAACGTTCAAAGCTCTTATTAAAATTGTTTAATAAAATCGTACTTTAAGGTAATTTATTATATCTCCTTTATTATGAAATAATTTCGAAATAATGCATGGTTATTGAACCACCCACAAAATTATATTCAAAATTTTTAACACATAAAATGATATTTAACTACAATAGATAGGTACTTACATTTAACATTAGTTTTACATCGTCGTTGTCGCATTCTCCTTTTACTACCACTAATATTTACATCATAAGTAATATTAAAAACTCAACATTTGTTTGAAATGTCTTAAAATAATGTATGTTTTGATAGTACACTCAAATACTGACACAATAGTTTCACATTTGAGAAAAATACTCAGTAATCACATCATCACGATCACGAAACATTCATCACGATTTTAAAAATTTGATTGATGATAAAATTAATATTAAACAACATCCAAATAATTTAAAACACTTAATAATTATTCAACGTCTAAAGCCGAACAAAATAATGTAAATACAACAGAACTTAGCCTTTCCGCGGCTAAGTTCTGTTCTTACACAGATAATTAAAAACATTGTAATAGTGGCCATTAACTAAAATACTTATCGAATATACTATTAAATTTTTTATTAAGATTTTCATTATTATTTATATTTGTATAATTATTTTGATAGAAAATCGTATAAAAATTAAATAGTAAACGAGTTTTATAATGTTACACGAGAACCTACGAAAACTCAATACGAAATAAATTAATATTTAGTAATTATTTGTACATAGTATTGATAATTTTATTAATTATTTTAATATCAAATCATGCGTAAAAAGTATAATCTACATTTATTATGAATTATAGTGTTATATTAAACAATCAATCAATATTAAAAATGAATTTTGTTACTGCACAAAGACACCCCGCTCACGCCGCACCGATTACCGGGGATTCCCATAGAATCGGTGCGGCGCGTGCATTCTGCGCAATAGTAGTTGGGTCGGACTATAGCCGAATGCTATTTACTAAACCATATAAATACAACGGGTTATGGGCCCAGACCACGTCGTAACAATAATAAAGAAGATTGCATCAATCGTAGAAAATTAGAAATACTGGCGAGATTAAAACAGCGTTACTTCACGCGACGCTTCGGCGTTGGTATTGAAATTTGGAGGTTAAGTTGCCGGGAAGGAATAAAAAAGAAAAACAAGCAAAAAAAACAATCACGATGGAAGGGAAACAGCACAGTAATAAAACTAAAAGGAGTAAAAAATTGGAATGCTTGGAAGTTCCAAACCATAATACTACTACGGGAGGAAATTGTGTCATCATCATCATCTGCATTTATTATAAAAAGAAATGCTACAATTCAAAGAAATATTAAATGTTTCAAGTGTAATAATATGGGTCATTATCGAGCTGAATGTAATGTGGACAGAAAATGTAATATTTATTGTTAAAAAAAGTGAGAAAAAATGCTATTATTGTAATAATTTTGTAAACATGTTAAAAATGAGTGTTAGTTTAAAAAGGGAAAATAGAAAATGTGTTTGTAGTGCAACAAAAGTAAAATTAAAAACCTAATAGAAATAATTCAATAAAAGTGTGTGTAAAGTGTATTCCTAAGTGTTGCGTTAACATCAGCTCGCCGCCGTTGCCTACATACCTACGCTAAATGCTGCGACTCGATTTCTTGAATGAAGCGTTTGCGACGTTGCCGCTTTGACAGGTAAGTGTGTGTAAGTGTGTGCGAGTTTATATTATACTTTACAAATGGCGTTTTATTTTAAAACGATAATTTTATTATTTATTTTGTTTGAAAACATAACTTTTTCATTTTTGGGAATTATTTTTTTTCTGAATTATATTAGGCTTTTATAGAGTAGTTAAAACTGTGGTTTCATTTAAAGTGGTGCTGTCAGTTCCACCCTGTACATATATATACATCGGTTACATATGTAGACCAAATAGCTGCAAAACATTTTTAGATATTCTAAATAAAAATAACCTACAACCCTTATCTACCTATTATAAAATGTTTCACAACTACGAAACAACAGAGTCCTTTGCACGTTTTATAATATTTAAAAACTTGACATCAAAGAAGTCTTTGTAAGTCCTTCGAGATACTTAATGAATATATTGCATCTTGGTAGTACCATCCTTGACATTTTTAT
>JAEBDU010000145.1:101989-123507 GCA_016802625.1 Heliconius numata | reverse complement strand
AAAATATTTCCAAAACTAAAATCTGACTTCTGGTAACAACGCTCTAAAAACTATGAAACAAGAATATATTCTCACCTGAAATTGACAGCTGTGGTCGTAAACATAAGTTTTGTATTAATTTTCGTAATATGGCAACGCGGAACACCCTTTATTATGAAAATAATAGTAAATCATGTCTAAATTATTTCGCTTTATTTGAACAAAGCGCAGCGTTGAGCTCCGCCCCTAGAACTGAACTGGGTTCTGTCTGTTGTAAGTAAAAGTAAAGCATTTAAAAATTATTCATTTACTTTGTAAAAGTATATATAATTTAACTTGTTTATATAATTTCACGACCAAAGGTATATAAATAAGGGTTGCTACCCTTAGAAGCCAGTGCCGCTCCGGATGCCGCGGAGAACAGATGTTCTTGCGTGTTTGCAGTTTTCGCGTAAAGTAGTTAACGTGAAGTTCAAAGGATATTTTTTTTCTTTTAATATGTTGGATTATTCGGTATGTAGGTATTCCATATATATATGTAACTATTAGAGATAATAAATTAACTATTATTCGATTTCATATAAAATACTTCTTATATTTTATTAGATATTGCAATTTATTTTCTAAAAATATGTTTAATTGCCTAAACTGCAGATAATATACAAAAGGCAATTTCTATTAACCCTATACGGGTATCTATTTTATAAATTACAAATTATTTAAAAAAAATACTAGAACCCTGCCTATCCTGCTGTGATGCTGATGTGAAATATTACAAGGATAGTTTACCTAAATATAATTATGAAAAATGCATTTAAATCGTATAAGCTATTTCTGAGATAAGCATGCTCAAAAGCGCAGACAAACGCAATTATTTTTTAAAATTATTCTTTTGAGTACATTGATAAATACCTTAATAATATATTCATTTCATTAGCTATCAACATTAGTATGCCGACGTCCATTGTGGGTCCGAATCCACTCGGAAGAACGACTTATTTTCGCTTACCCACTTTATTAAAAATCAAAGAGAGTCGTTGAGTTCCGCCACTCAACCTGTAATACCTCGAATTCGTGCAAAAAGAGGAAAACGGAGTTGCCTTAACACTAAATTCTCTTTGGCTACCAATAGTATTTCCGAGATACAACAGAAAATATTTTACTTGGAAAAATTAATGTTATTAAAAATAAAAAAATCTTATATAACTTTCAAGAATAATAGGCTATTCAAATCCCTTAATATCAAAGTTTTTGTTCGTATTTTTAAGTAATGTTTCAAAAATACTCTAACATAAATATTCTTAAGATAAAGAAAAGGGAAGCGGTTGTGTTATAAGGCCAGTAACAAGGTAAATATATTTAATTACGCAATTAGATGAAAGAAAAATTGAAGATTCAACAAAATAAAAATATTTCAGAAATGTAATGCGATGCTCATAATACGCGTTCTAAGAACTTTCAATAACATTTTTTTCAAGAATATGAAAGGTTTCAAAATAAATCGTAATGTAAACAAAACAACAATATCTAGTCGATTCGTGTTTGATATTATTAGTTTCAATAAATATTTATATTCCACTTTTTTATTAGATATATACTAGCCGCCCAGCTCGCGGCTTCGCCCGCTTAAATTACACACTTATTTACTAATTTCTAGAGTTCGAGATTTCTGGAGGTCAAAATCTGAATCTAATTCAAGGGAAAGTGGGGAACGGAGTGTCCTAACACTATGTTCCCTCTGCCTACCTTGCGTTCGGTATACAACGTGAAGCAAATTTTTTTTATCTGAATCTAAATATTTTTTTATTCATTACAGAAACTGTTGCATAGTCAAGTTACAGAGGTATTTTTATAACAATATTTATCCTACACATTGAAAACTAAAATTTCAGCCACTTCAATAAAATATACAATTAGAATTCCATCGAACAAAATATATTGATATACCTTTACAGGTATATCAATATACTATACTATACTATACTATACTATACTCGTCTTATGCCGATTGAAGGATGACTGTAACGCGGCGGTTGTGGGTTCAATTCCTACTCGGGAGATTGAATTATTATTTATTAAAATTTTCATTTCTTCGGTCTGGCAGCAAGGCAAAAATCTAGCGTTGAGTCCCACCACTGAACGCGCAACGCCATGAAAAATTAGGCGGAAATTAAGTATAAAATATTGTATATAATTTTTAATTTTTATTATACTACGTATGAAAGTCTATCCTATAAAATCAATTTGTATTTAATATACAGTTATTTTGACAAGCAAGCAAGGTAAGCAGGGCAGAAAGATTTCTTTTACCTTAGAACTTAGTGTTAAAACACTCTGTACAAATTAGGACAACTTCCGTTTATCGTATTTGTTTTATATACATATATTTTATACGAGTTTTCTGCCAGATTGTTGTGCCAGTTCTCTCTAACGCAATTTTTTTAAAATTGAATTGAGAGTCACGTCTGTACCTCCAAAAGGAAATTGCTTAGAGGGTAAAAATAGCCTTTAGACGAAGTTATTTTAACATTCTGTCCTCACACAGTTCGGGTACAATTAGTTTATTAACTCTGGTCTCTGGATACCTCAGGTTTAAATTTTAAAGGATTTTCTATAATAGATTCAAAAAAACTATAAAAATAGCTATTTTTGTTGTAAGTTAAAAGTTTGAATGATCAAAAATACGATTAATTTCTCTCTCGATCTCAAGCTTCACGCTGTATCCCTAGAAGGGAAGTCAGAGAGAACGGAGAGCCAAACGCTACGGTCTACATACCGCTTTCTCTCGTCCACTGTCATCAAACTCTTCATACATGTTCTCCTGGGGATCCTCATGATTCTTACAAAAACTAAATATCAATTGGATTAAACAAGACAATAATTTATGAATGTAAATATACATAGATATATGAGGTTGACACGTTGTCACGCTTATATTTTACATGTACTCAACGTGTTCACCATTTTTATATAACGAGGACGTGTCATAAGCAGGTGTGAAGGTATTGTAGGCAAAGCTAATAAATAAATTATTTTCTACGTCTGCCACAGACAGCATTGTCAACTTGAAAAGGGGTGAGCGTAATGTCGCAGTTTAAATTAATATTAAGGTGACTGGGAAATGTGTAAATTAATCTATATATTCATTCTTATGAGGCTTAAGCGTTCATTGGGATTGGTTGTGGGTTCGATTCCCTCTAGAGGGAATGAAATATTTAGTTTTATTTTCATATCTTCAGTCGAACTCACAACCAGTCGCGTTTAAAGTCATACTTTGCGACCATGCACCGCGACTGGCCTCAAAAAGAAATAGATTTGATCATTTTTTTAACATATCATAAATATCTGTTTTAAGAATACGAATCGAAATTAGCCATCAACACTTCGCATGAATGCATCCAGAATTAGGCGGAAAAAGGAGAACGGAGTGCCTCAACACTAGGTTCCTCTTACATACTCTGCTGTACTGTACTGTCCTGAAAGCTGAAAAAAACGGTGTCCCAATAGCCGAACTACAAATCTAAAATTGTAATAAATATTTGTATTGTTAGCATTGTAGTTAATTTATTAGGTAAATAAATAAATGATAATCAGAACTTAAGACATGCGATTGCGTGTCTGGGAATCAGTTAAAGTTTTGTATTCTAACCTTAGTAAGCTTTCACGGAGTTTATAGTAGACTGCGGTAGGTATGTTTCAGTAATTTCTTTGGCATTTTCAAATCGTTTCTAATCATAAATATTATGGACAGCTATTATCATTTTTATGGCCGTCGCGTATAATATTTTAGATATAATTTTACAATTACATTACTATATATAAGGGCTGTATACTTTCGACCGAAACTATTCTAGTTAACATTCTATTTAACACTTAAGTCGAATACATCCTTCAAAAACTTCTTTGAAATATACAATAAGCAATCGTTTGAAAGCATAAATAAGTAACGATTACCAAATAGCTAATTTAAATATTTCAATAAGAGTTTATAAATATTAGATTAAGGAAGGGTTCCTTAAATAAATATTTACTTGACCCAGAAAAGGTGAGAGAGACTTAATGGGAATGATATTTCAAGGTCACCGTACTAAAGATTTTGATTGATTTGATCTGTTTGTAATGTAATATTGGAATATAGAGTTAAGACACTCCGTTTTTCTCTAGGATACTGCTGTTCCCCTCTTTCCGCTGAAACTATTAAGAAATCATTTCTTCAACATTAACATTCATTATTCAGAATTGAAAATATTAAATATTTCATAAGCCATCTTTTATAATCTTTAAATTAACTCATAATAAAGCTAAATAAATATGTAAAGGTAATCTGGCGGAATGAAAATCATGAATAAATTGCAAACGGTAATTCACCGTTCCATACAAAACCAGTCAGACAAAAGTAACCACCATATAAATTGTATGAAATTGAATATTTATAAAGGATAATTGGTGTTAATTTCAGGAAACGTGAGAATCCTTTATTATGCATGTATATGGAGTATATGTCAATGTTTATGAAAATTACTGACCGTTATGAAATTATTTCTTTATAAAGTCGTTATTTCGTTATAAATTCGTTATAAAATTATAGAATACCGTTGCCCAGTTTTCGCAGAATTCTTAAGGCATTGCGTTGAGTGGCTGACTTCTTTTTTTCTATGAAATACCATATAAATGTTCACTTTTAGGAATTTTTCCTTTATTTGTATTGTAAGTTCTTATTTCGTGGCTACATGACATAACATGGCTTATGAAATATTTAATATTTCCAATTCTGAATAATGAATATTTATTGGAAGAAATGATTTCTTAGTAGTTTCAGCGGAAAGAGGGTAACAGAAGTATCCTAGAGGAAAACGGAGTGTCTTAACTCTATATTATCTGTCCGCGGCGATTCGATTGTGTTGATTTAGAAGCTTGAAAAATCAAGTTTCACAGATCTAAAGGACAGACAGACCTGGATATTTGATGTAATTTTAGTTTGATACGTTCACGCGCTCCTGAGAAAAGGAGACTTGACAGACGGACGGACCGACGGACAACAAAGTAATCCTAATAAGATCCTAAAATAAAATAAAAAAGGTCCTTTCAACGTCCTCAAATAAAATAAATAGTTGAAATCAGATTATAAAAATGCTGTCAAAAAAAGTTTGTAATATAAAATAATTTAGACTTTGACAGGATAAGCTCATGAAACATGTCTCGAAGATATACTTGTTAGAATTTAGGATGATTTATTACAAAAGAAAAACAATTATCAAACACTTTTATGTTATTTCTTCTTGTCAAATATAAAATTTATAAGAGATTAAATTAAATAATTAATTACATATTATTATGTGCTAAATTATATATATTTTTAGTTTCACGCTGTATCCCGCACATGGCAGGATAGGCAGAGGGGTCACAGTTCGTTCCCCATTCAGACATTTCCGTTCTCTTTTTCCGCATATTTATTGAGTTGAGTGACGGAGCTCAACGCCGCGCTTTGTCTAGTTCCTACAGCGAACAATTGAAAATATTAAATAATATGTTTAATATTAAGGCCATCGTGGCCCAGTGGAATAGTCTTTTACTGTAAATGCGACAATTGTGGGTTCAGTCCTCAATATGTGTATGTTTTTTTAAATTGGGGAAAGTTAATAATATAAATTAATGCTTTATTTTCTTATATAACTAGTTATATTTTATCAGTTTGTACTGAAACCCTTTATATCCAAAAACCTTAAGATACTACAAACCTACTGAGTGGGAACTGGTACTTTGTGTTATAACAATATTGTCTTAAGAGAATATCTGTCAGAATTGTTAAAGCAACTACTAAGTTAGTTTATTACTTGTTTATATTATCAATATAAATTATTTATTACCTTAAACAATCATATTGACTGTAAATACCAAATAATAGAACAACTTTTAAATGTAAACGTGACAGATTCAAATCCTAACCAGAGAAATTTTTTTTTGGACAGAGAGTAGAGAACGCTTTATTACAAGCTTTTACTCTGCCATACTCGGTAGGGCTTACTTATAAAAAGACTTTATTACTATTTACGTATCGTACTCGCTGTATCTACATACACATTTTATTGATTCGGCAACCATAGAAATTTGATTCTGAAATCTGGACCGATTCAACTTTCACAATTATAAGGCAGTTAACACGAAAATTGCTTGTTGGAGCGAATTGAGTCGAGATTATTAGTGAAACTATTGTTAACCATATTATATTAATTTAATTAGAAACTCGATTACGATTGTAAACGCAACAGGTTGTAGGTTCGATTCCTACTCATACTTCGACTTCGGCAGAAAGTAGAGAGCTGAGTGTCTTAACGCTAGGCTCCCTCTGCTTACCCTGCTATATCCAACATCGTGAAGCTACAAAGATAATAGCCTGATATAGCGTAAATAAAAAAAGTTAATTAATACTATTTTTACTATATATCTGAAATTATAAACATATAATTTACATAAATATTACTATAACAATTTGAAATTATTACTTGTTATTCAACTTAGCTTTCCTAATTTCCAATATCCACCTTAGTAATCTACTACCGTCGTTGACATTTAATCTCAGGCTGAATACAAAATAGCTGGGTAGAATTAATTAATTGTTCACTTCGAATTAACTAAAATTGTTTCAATACAATTAACGCTATCAATCAATTAAATTGTTCTCTTTTAACTTTTCTTACAACAACAAATCAAATAATAACTAAAATCAATAATTACTGTATATTTTTTTAGCTTCTCACTTCTCGCATAACATCGACACAGAAAACCCAGTGATAAGACACTCCGATCACATCTAAACACTATTTTATTCCCCACTCGCCACCAAATTCTGAGGCATTGTGTGGTAAGTGGCAGAACTTAACGCTTCAATTGCCTCGTTACTACAGCCGAAACGAAACCAATATCAAATATAACATTTCCCAGAGTGAAAATCGAACAAGCAACCGTTGCGTTTACAGCCTATTAAAACTACTTTTAAAAGACTTTAAGCTATGCAACCCCACTAAAGGAAGATACCATAACTATTACATTTAATTATGCGAAATGAGACAGGCCCTTTGAGCCGACCTCAGAGAACTCGGAAGTTAATGTCCTACAAACTACATTTGATGAGTTCCTTTGTTGTAATTACAAGCTGTCTATTCAGATTTTACTATATCTAGATTAATTTAGATTAAAATATGGTAAAGAGATTAAAAAGATGGTTCACTTCCTAGGTAGGGGTTTAAATTATTTTCATTTCCTTGCCATGTGGAAAGGGGAGTAGGAACTGAAGGTTTCTTCTGTCTATAATTTGCAATAGTTCGAATCTCTTTAGTTAGATTATATACATATTATTTTTCGATTTTTTATATATTTTTTTAGGATTACGCTGTATCCCGCACATAATAAAGTGAGCAGAAGGAAATCTGGGAACCTAGTGCACATACTGGGAACCTAGTGAACACTCTGTTCCCATTAAGACACAACTGTTCCCCACTTTCCAACGAATCGTGGAGGCATTGTGATGAGTGGCGGAACTAAATATCGGGCTTTCCTTCATTTAAATATTTCATTACCGCGAGTGAGAATCGAACCCACCATCTGTCGTGTCTACATTAACACGCTTGTGTGGCTAAGTCCATAGACATAGATTATATTTTATTCAATCTAAGATTTCACTTCAAAATATCTTAATATTTCTTTGTTATATATAATATATAAAAGATATAAAAAAAAGCGTTGCTAAGCTACTTTAGATGTGAGCCTTAAGAGATAATACGAATATGTAATAAATAATATTATAGCATAAAATGTTGTAAGAAAAATAGGCCTATTTTATTCGCACAAGAGTAACTGATTTATTATTGTCTTACAAAGGTAGACAGACTCAACCTAGTGTTCAGACACTCCATTTTCCACACTTGTACAGTTTTCGAGCGAGCGTGATGAGTAGTGGCGCTTTAAGCCCCTCTCTGTCTTGTTACCAAAAAGGAGAAATGACAAATCTTTTCCCTATGTGGAAATCGAACCTGTAGCCGTTACGTTTGCAATTAGACGCTTTGCCTTGACAGCCTCAATCTATCAATATATTTAAAGATTTTCATATAAAACTTATTTCAAAACAGCAAAATTTTTAATTATGCTTTCGAATTAAATATTGTTGCACTATAACGAGAAAATCTATCTATCTCAGAATTGAGAGCATTTGTAAACACGGGTCTTAGCCATTTCGCCACAAAAGCGAAGCTGGAGGTAAAAGCTGATAAGCATTTTGTGTTTACATTCAGGCTGTATCACGCTCATATCAAGGTAGGCAGAAGAAACTCCTTCCGAATTCCGGAGACCTTGTGTTGAGTAGCAGAACTCAACGCGCGTCAGGCGCTCAGTCGCGCTTTGCTACGATACCAGAGCGGATAAATGAAAACATTAAATATTTCTTTTTGTCGGCATTTTCTTTACTAAGCAAATTAACTTAGCAATCAACGTTTCAATAAAGATAATTATCTCTTAACGTAGTAATGTAAAAAATCTTTAGTTTATTAAGAAAATAAAAAAAATTGAGTTGTAAAAACAATAACCTAAAGCCACATTTTTTTGTCTCGTAGTTTATTGTCTGTTAAGTTGGCAATTACAGTAAACATAAATGCTAACATTTCAAGAATAAAACTAATTTAATAATCATTATTCATATTAATTAGGAAACAATTTAGTAGTTTTATCGAGTTACTGAGTTATTACAAGTTTTATTTGACTTGTTGTATAAAATATCTCTAATAGTGCTATCACTATATGTCCTTTGCCTACCCCCATAAAGTAATACCAGATATTTACACCCCCGTATATACATAGATTAATTCAAAAATATAAACATTTATATAAAACGTGCATATAATTAGATACGAGAATAAACATCGAGATAAAAATATCAGAAAATCTCCAAAATTGGAGTCAAGAGGTTTCCAAATTAATTCAACCATAATGAGGATACCTCGTTATAAAAAAGCCTTTATAAAGCCGACAAACGTGTATATACGCAATAAGTGGTTGTATTTGTATGGTTAACTCCCTAAAGCTAAGCCTAAAGAACGTCGGAAGTCCTTATTCGATTTGTTTAGATTAGATATTTAATGTTTATTAAAACCTTGATTACTATTTTTTTAGCTTTATGCTAGGATACAGCATGTAACAGAATAGACAGAGGGAGTTTAGTGTTAAGGCACTCCAGTCCCCATTTTCCATAAAACCAGTTGTGGCGTAGTGGCACAAGCGTGTGACTGTTACAGGAGTGGTTGTGGATTCAATTTGCACTTCCACACAGGGGAATGTATTTATTTCTTAATATTTTCATTTCTTCGTTTTGGTAGCAAGGCAAAGCGCGGTACAGCGTGAAGCTGATAATAGTAAAATAACGTTTTGTTTTAGATTCCCGCTGCTTCTCGCCTTTTTGTTAACAGAGCGAGGAAAAAAAAACAATTAATACTAAGTTATCTATTCTAATAACTAAGAGAACTAAAAAAACATAATGTTAAGACAATATATTTTTCACATTTTCCTCTTTTAAGAGACAACTGGGTACTATTGTAATAAATCAAAAAAATACAGCTCGTGGGAATTTACAATTGAATCTTATAATAGGCCTTTTATGGTCGTTATAGTCTAAAAAATACTAAAAATTTTAAAATAGCTCACCTTAATGATACCATAAATTAAATACAGTTTGACATATATTGCTACAGTATGTGCTACATTCTGAATCAAGTCGACGTCACCTTATTACCCCACGAGAGACGCTTAAGTGCAGTTCACCCCATACATTACGCTCTAACGCTGGAAGGCCTGTTTAAATGAACATATAAAGTGTGAAGATTAAGGTCAAGAGCAGGTGACAGTTGAAATATGTAATTTATTTAGATTAATATTTTTTTATAATAATCACTTAATAATTTACACGGATGGACAGGAAGTCTTAGTAATAGGGTCCCGTTGTAACCTTTGGGTACGGAACCGTAGTAGTCAAAAATCTTTGTTTACCATAGGGCTGTCGAGGGTAACTAGCCCATACTTTAATATTTGTTTTGTAAGTTCTAATTTCGTGCCAAATTTCATAACTGTAAGTCTACGAGAATTACCCTATAGATTCTGATTACGCGAAATTTATATAAAACTCAGTAAAAACGATACATATATACTTGTATCTTTTCATTTCGTTGACTTAGAAACTTTATTTTTTTGGGCTTCGTAGGCTTTTGAGGTACGGAACCTTAAAACGATCAAATGTGAGAATTTTACAATTGAAAGTCAACGGGAAGTGCAATTTGTAAAAATTGACAAACTCAAATTTGCAAGAAAATACACTAATTTTTTATGAAATTAACTATACACATATAAGTAAGGTACGGAACCAAAAAAAAAAATTACTAAAGTACCAACCCTTATAATGTCTATTGTATTCTTAACACATCTTACAATAATAACGTCGGAGTCGTAAGTCTAAGACCCATGTCAAGTTCTACAATAGAATTTACTTACCTTATTTATAGAGATACACTTTAAATAAGGTTATAATACTTGCTTACTGCTTCATTTTACCCACGTCTCTGCAATATATGGATGGTTACATTTACTGCCAAATAATAACTGAAGATTTAAATTATAAGATTTTGAAATATTTTATTAAATCTTCTCTAAAGTCTCTTTTGTTGTGGAGTTGTAAAATAAATAATTATCACGCTGTATCCCGCACACAGCAGGGTAGACAGAAGGAACCTAATGTTAAGACACTCCGTTTATCTCCTCGAGTGGGGATCGAACCCACAACCAGTAGGTTTTACAGTCACACTTTGTGCCCTTGCACCACGACTGACCTCTTATATATGATACTAGCGGCCCGCCCGCGGCTTCGCCTGCGTGAACTACGTTATTATTAATTTCTGTCTCCATGAGTACCTACGTCCTATAAGTGACGTCCATGTAAAATTTGAGACTCCTAGCATTTGTAGTAACGAAGTTTCATACAAACTTTCAACCCCAAAAACAACCCCTTAGAAGTCGAATATTGCAAATTTCCTTAGCGAGCACCTACGTCCTATAAATAACTCCTATGCAAAATTTGAGATTCCTAGCACTTGTAGTTTCTGAGATTTCGTCATGAGTGAGTGACTTTTCGATTTTATATATATAGATGAACAATGTGTTTAATGTATTGTACTATATCACTTCTTATGGAAATAAAAATAAAATATATAAAGTATTATTATTATTATAAAAACATTTAACATTAACGAAGTCTCTCAAGGTCACGGGCACAGCAGTGCGAACTGCGAACTTCACGTCGTTAAGCTATCACACACCTCGAAAACTTTCCTTTGTCACGCAGCTTAGCTTTTATAAGCTTTATAAGAGTTCTTTCTCTGAAATATGTTAGGTAGTTAAAAAAATCGAGGCCGGGCTTGGCACAGGGACATAAGCATGTGACTGTAAGCTCAAAAGGTTATGGATTCGACTCCCGCTCGGAGGAAGGAATTACTTAATATTTTCATTTCCTCGCACTGGTAAGGAGGCAAGCACGGCGTTGAGTTACAGCGCGTGCTAGATACAGCGTGAAGGTAAAAAAACAAAATACCTAACATATTTTGGCGTTAACTTCCGCCACTCAAAACGCAATGTCTCACTTGAGGAACCTAGTACTTAAAAAAATATATTTAAGTTTTTATTGTTTTTATGTTTATCACAAATTTCATTTAACTAATGGGGAAACTCAACGCCGGACTTTGTTTTGTTAACAGAGCAAAAAAGCTTAAACAATTCTTTCCCCGACCTAGAATTGAACCCTAAACCGTCGCGATCAACTCAAACCCTGGCCGCTACGCCACGATATCCTCAATAGTAAACAAAAATTAATCTAGTTATATTATACCAAGAAGACACAAAATTAGTAACACGAAACGAAAACTAAAGAAAAATATTACAACATAAAAAATATTTACATAAAAAATGTAATAACATAATTCTCATAATATACGAACAGACGACAGACGAACTCGTCTGTCTAGTCTGTCAGAGTAATGTGAGACCAATTACTGTAGCAACCTATTTCCAATAATTGGGGCTGTCAGTCCAAGTTTTCTCACTTTGTTAGTTTTAACCAAGCTTAAATAGAAAAAGTAAATTATAAGAAAATATTTTTATTACTTTCATCATATTACTAGCTTTTACCCGTACATTTGCTCATGTTGTTAAACGTAAATAACTGAGTTCAATTCATGAGGCTAGTAGTGGAATAGGCGCGCAAGCATATGATTGTAAACGCAACAGGTTCTGGGTTCGGCTTGATCAAATTGTCAAACAATTTACTCGTTCTCTCTCTCTCTCTCTCTCTCTGCCGTCTCTGCCTACACTGCAGCGTGCAGTAACACAATAAATAAAAAAAATATACATACTATAAAATGTATGTAAAATATCCATTTTTAAGGGTAAAAAGTGAACTTTTTATATTAAAGTTTATTGCGTCCACGAGGATATATTCGCAAAGTCGAGTGTTTATTACGGCCATAAGTTGTTATTTTTATATGACAGCTTACAGCCGAAAAGTAATTGGTGTAGCTTACAGCCAATAGCTCAAGATATTGAAGCGCACTTTAAATTGATCTAAGGTACCATCGTAGCGCAGTAGGAAACCCTCGCGGTTGTTGCATATTCGATTCCCACTCAGAAGAATGAATCGTTTTTATTTCCTCGCTCTAGCAAGACAAGGTGCAGAGTTTAGTTCCATTAATCAATACGCAACGTCTCGAAGTAATGGAAATTGGTGACTGTCTTGAGTAGTGTCAATACACTTCGGTCTTCACTTTTCCAAGAAAACTTAGTAGTTCTTTCTGCAAACTCTGCTATACATATGTGGTATAAAATGAGGATATTTCTTTTTTTACTTTAAGTCATTTATTTACAGGATCATTGAGCAGAGAAAGAAACGTTAGTGATGTATCACTTCTTGTCTATTTGATAATCATTATAATTAGCCTGTTTCCGTCGACTGGTGGAAGGCCTTTCCAAGATATTAGTTACTATTATTTTTATTACGACATTCTATTTGTACGTTGTTAAGAATTTATAGAATATTTTTTGTGTCAATTTCACTTTGAAAAAGTAAAGAAAGAAGAAATTATTAAAGTAAAAGTGCACAAAATAAAAAAATAATACAAATAAGCAACCAATCTTGTTATGAAACAGATATTGGCAGGCAGACATTTTTACATTTTCCTTTAAATGAAGAAATACGGAAATTGTAGACAGATATCGTGAAATTTTATTTTTGACATAATGAATGAAAAAAATAATTCAATCAACTTAAAAGCGTTTCTGGCCAACAGAAATTATCTGTCCATTGGTAAAGTTCATTGAAATGGAACAGTGTTTTTGTTCCTTATGGGTACTAGCGACCTGAACGCGGCTTCGCCCGCTTAAGTTAATTATTAAATTATTGTTATACCTAAATTATGAAAAATCTTTACATGAATTCTAGCGAATGTGTTATTCTGATGTGTAAGTGATGTGAAGCTGTTGAGTGGCGGAACTAAAAGCCGCGTTATCAAAGCGAAAAGATAAAGATATTAAATAATAAATTTGTCCAGTGGGAATCAAATTCACAACCGTAGCATTTACACACTCTTGTGACACTGCGCCATAACGGCCTCAAATAAAAATACTCAAAATTATTTGTTTTAAAAGCTGAAAGAACAAAAAGAACATAATATTTCTCACTCAATTGAGCCTTTGCAAGCACTTTTCAGTGCTGACATTTTGAATATTGTATTTCATTTGTTAATTAAAATAAAGATGTCAGTATTGTCAGTCAAATGGAAGTCCAGAAAAGAAAGCCTTTGAATTTATCAATTACATTTTTTAAATTCCTATAGTTTTTATTATTGTTATTTGTCTTTTATGAAAAAAGTTTAAGTAAAAATTATATCATCCATTTCGACTAATTTAAAAACGGATATTTTAAAAAAATATAATATTTTGTATCGATATAAAAAAAAAAAAAAAGTAAGAAAATAAATAAACATTTTTCTTTCTTTTACAGATTCTCGGTCCAGTGAACCAAGAGTGCTAAGTGCTGTAGCTATGTAGAAAAACACTTAACAAGTGTTTGAAAAGTGATTGTTAAGTGCATAAGTGTAATTGTTATGATATAATGTCGGTACACACCGATAGTTTTAATGATACGGTAGTGTGGGAAGGTATGGTGGCGTATGGGGAAGGGTTCCCATTGCTGATGCCGCGGTGGGGATACGTGGTGTCTGCGTTCGTTCTATTTCTTATAGGATTTTTCGGATTTTTCCTCAATTTGATGGTCATTCTACTCATGTTTAAGGATCGACAGGTGAGAATATGTTTCATATATTATAGCTTACTTTAATAATGACTTTCACGCTGTATCCAACAGACAACAGGGTAGACAGAAGGAACCTAGTGTTAAAATATTCCGTTTCCTATTTTTCGCTGATTTCTGAATCGAAGTAAAGGGAAATATTAAACATTATACTCATTTCCTCGAGTAGCAATCGAACCCACAACCTGTTGCGTTAACAGTCACTCTCTGTGCCCTAGCGCCACGATTGGCCTTGACTTGACTTACTTATCTTATCTTATATAATTATCATTCCGTAAATTATACTTCATTATGAACTAACGACACGCTTGCGGATTCGCTCGCTTGAAATACTCAATTATTTATTTACTAATCTGGAATTACTTTCGTGCTCTAAAAACATTATCGTTTAAAAGAGAATATCCATACATTTCACAACTAAAGTTCCAGCCAATTCAATAAAAAAAGTTATTTTGCAGATCAAAATACTTTATATTGCTATTTATTTGTTCCTCCTAAGCCAAGGATAAGAGCTGAATCTTCTTTTTTTATCGTATTCGGGGATTCTCTGTTGCAAGCGTGGATTACACTTCATTCTTCGATATTGCGATGTTAAAGTGTTTGTGAGAACCTTAGTCGTATTCAATGATTTCTTAAGAGTTACTTATATTTAAGGGATTTCATATATAAAAGTAATACTATATCATACACACACTTTACTATAGTCGGTGGACAAAGCGCGGCGTTTAGTTCCGCGACTTAAAACGGAATGTGTCAAAAATTGACCAGAAAGGAGAAGTCACGCTCTATCCCGCACACAAGAGGGTAAGACACGCAGTTTCCACTTTCCTCCGAATTCTCGAGGCATAGCGGGTTTCGTAGTGAAATATTTAAATTAATATTTATTTCTTCGAGTGGGTATCGAACCCACAACCACTCGCTTTTACAGTCACTCTCTCTTAATAATAATTAAGCCTTTGATTATATGAATATAGTTGAACTAGAAAAAAAAATCTCTTTGTCTAGAATATCACGAGCGAATGTTAATAATAAAAGTAATATAACATACTCGAAGCATTATTCTATTGTAATAGAAATGAACAATAAAATAAAATATATTTTCCTTTAGTGACAGCAATAAGTGCGTTGTATTGTTCTCAAAGTTTAGTAGACCACTGACATTCACAGTCCGATGACAGATTTTAATTAAACATTGTAATTAAAACTTCATTTTCCACAAAGGGTTAAGATTAATAGGCAGTAAATATTTTTTCTGTTATACTGTTTTTTACTAAGACAGAAAGAGTTGAGTGTTCGATCACTACTGCGAAAAAATATAAACATAAATAAATATTTCACTTTCTCGAGTGGGGATCGAACCCACAACCGCCGCGTTACAGTCACACCCTAGTGCCGCTGTGACACGATGTTCTTGTCAATATAACAAAATATTAGTTCGCACAAAAATAATACATAATTAAGATTGAAAATTTACTACTTAGCCACTAGCTACTCGTTCCAGAAGTATCCTTTTAAGGTCTACCCATCACTTAAACAATTTCTAACAAAGAAAAAAAGTAAAATATAAATTTGCTTAACAAAAAGTAAAACGTACTTTGATTTTGAAACAATAAAAATTAAAGAACGATTATATAATTTTCACAAGAAGGAAAGAAAAATACTTTTTAATAATTTAGAAATCATATAAAAATTGTAACGTACGTGAATAGTTAATAATAATTAAAATTGGCAATAAATAAAAATAAACTGATATCTCGATTTTGAGCCAAAAAAAGAATGGTAATGTTATTTATACTCCACTTATAAAACATTCATGTTAAATTCCGTTACCGTTATGAATCGTCTTTTAGGGTTCCGTACGCAAAGGGTAAAATGGGCCCATATTTCTATAACTTCATCGTCCGTCAAACCGTCTGTCACCAAGATGTAATGTCTCATGATCAGTAAAAGTTAGAAAGTTGAAATTTTAACAGATGATGGATTTCTGTTGCCGCTATAACAACAAATATTAAAATAGAGTAAAATAAATATTTAAAAGGGCTTCTGTACCACAAACTGCTTTTGCAATTTGCAATAAATTTGCTCGTTTTTGTGATATTTATAATAGCAACAGGTAGAAGTTTAAAATATTCAAAGAATATATTCACTTTAACAATAAATAATTAAAAGAAAAAAAAAGGAAATATTTTAGATTGTTCCCATATAACAAACATAATTTGTTTTCTCATTTTATAAATAATACGGAACCATGCGTCCCAGTTCGATTTTTCCTAGTTCGTTGGTTTCTCGAGGACATAATTGTATTTCACATCATTTATTAAAGCTGAGGAGCTGAATTACTTATTTAAATTTATATTTCCATTTCTTCGCTCTGGTGTCGAGGCAAAAGCGAAAAAATGTAGTCTTCCATTTCCACCCATGCATCGTCAATAAAACTTTGCTGCTAACAAATGTGTGTCGAGTTTTAATTTGAAAACTCCTGAAGTTGTCAATTCGGTGCTGCGTGAAGGGAAACAGTATGAAGCTAAAAAAATTCTATTAGACTATCCAATAGTTGTTTATTTCATTTGTTGCCTCACATCGTTCAGACATAAATATGTATGGCATGACCCGTGTTCACTTTCACGTGTACCAATTGAAGGATTCGGGGGAAAACCTTTTGTATTGCGAGCATGGAGTTCAGTCTATACGAACGTTTCGGATTACGGATTCAGTCTATTTGTTATAAAAATAAAAAGGCCATCTTTGCGCAGTGATGCGTCTGTCTGTAAAAGTGTGGTTGTGGATTTCTCGGGGAAATAACTATATTTAAATTATTTTCATTTAGCTGCTCTTATAGATAAACCCCAACGTTGAGTTCCAAGTTTTAATAATTAGGTGAAAAGTGAAAACTTTGCAACTACCTTGAAAATTTTGTACCTACTTAAAAAACCTAAGGCTTTGTGCTAATTTCATACAAAATGTAGCAAAAATTAAGCGTTAATGCTCATATTTTTTGAGTGTGTTTACTTAAAAACTTGATTTCCACGTACAGACCGTAGATCTAAATATTTGATACTAATTTCAGCCAGACACATCCACGTGATCGCGAGATAAATGGTCTTGACAGACGGACAGACGGACAATAAAGTAATCCTAAAAGGGGAACCCTAAAAAAAGAATGTACAATATTAAGGTATATTTTTATCCTATTGCGACAATTATAGAAAGGTGAACATTTTAGTTTACTAGGGTGGAAAATTTCTGCCGGCACCCTATTATTTTGTTAGCTAGTTATTCCGTACATAGCAAGGTAGGCAGAGTTAATTATTTCCAAATACTATCCAGAATTGTGTTCATACCTTGAGTACTATACGATTAAAGAAAAGATCATAAAAAAAAAAAAAACTTTTAAACAGTACAAGTTAAGTTTTAAAGTTACATTTGGGGTTGCGTTTTTCAGAGGGCGAAATTTTCTTTTAATATGTAAGGGATCCTTTTTTTTATAACTCATTATTTGTAGTGAATTAAATTGTCTACAACTTTGATGATATTACTTTTTATCATAAAATGGAAAATAGAAAAGCTATAAGCAAAAGTAACAAAATTTTTTTGAAGGACTTTGAAGTCCTAATTTTTTTCTGGTTATTTTAGAAGAAAATTACATGTGTGCAATCTTATGGTTTTTAAGGGATTAATGATTATTATAAGCAGGTGAAAAGTATATATAAATATAAACAACAATTATTTGACACATTCAGGGACAGACGGGTGGCCTGTCAACGACAATAAAGAATTTCACGTGACCATTATATTCTCATTATTTTGGGTCACAACTTGTTATTTGGAAATTGGAGCGAAATAACTAATGCTAAACTATTAGTGGATATTCTTAACTATATTTGTGTAGGTTCAATTGTGTTAATTAACATGAATGTTTGGTTCAAAATACAAATATGTCTAAATATAGTAATTCCACTGAAATATAGCTATAAACTTTGTCTCTATAATAGGAGGAACTCAGTTAAAACAATGTAGCTTTTCTTAGCCCTTACGTATGACAAGAAATGTAAAGATAAATTCAATAGAATCTTCTTCTTCCTGGCATTAATCCCGGCTAATACCAGGGTCTGCCTTCCTACTTAACCTACTCCACTTTGCACGATCTTTTGCGTCCTCGGTGGTTAGACCATTGGCTCTCATGTCCTGCATCACGACATCCAACCAGCGCTTCCTTGGGCGTCCGGGAGGTCGCGCCCCAGGAACTAGTATAGCAAGGCACTTGCGTCCGACATAGTTCTTAGGCCGGCGCGTAACGTGGCCAAACCATCTCAAGCGACGCTCTTGGAGCTTATCCGCTACGTCACGGACCCCAAGACTACCTCGAATGAATGTGTTGCGTATGCGGTCAGACCGCGTTACGCCGCACATCCACCTCAGCATCTTCATTTCCGTGGCGTGAAGCTCCTGAGTGTGCCGAGATAGTGCTGGCCAACATTCGCTGCCGTATAAAAGAACCGGTCGGACGATGCTCTTGTATATCAGCCCCTTGAGCTTGGGCGGTATTCTGCGGTCGCAGACCACACCAGTGACCTCCCGCCATTTGGCCCAGGCAGCGCTTATCCGGCCATGGACATCGTGGTCGATGCCTCCAGACTCGTGCATAACGGATCCAAGGTACCTGAACTTCTCCGACTTAACGGCTGGCTCAGGACCTATATGGATGGTGCTCGAGTCCCGGCTCCCGCAGGCCATGTACTCTGTCTTCGACACATTTAGTTTCAGACCGCCGTTCTCAAGCGTACCCTTCCAGAGGTTCACTTTACGCTCCAGCGTCAGTCGGTTCTCGGCAATGAGTGCTATGTCGTCGGCATACATCATCAGCCATGGAGGCTGGTCCTGGATGTGAGCCGAGACAGTATCGAGCACTACATTGAACAAGAACGGACTAAGAGCCGAGCCCTGGTGAACCCCCACTGTAATCGGGAAGGGTCTAGTGTCGCCAACAGCAGTCCTAACCATAGAAGCGGAATCGTGGTACATGCCTCTGATAATCTCAATATAGGCCTCAGGGATCCCTTTGGATCGCAACGCCCACCAGATACACTGACGAGGCACGCAGTCAAAGGCCTTCTGCAGATCTAAAAAGGCCACGTGCAGAGCTCTCCTTTTTTCCCTGTATGCCTCCATCAAAGTTCTGAGGGCGAAAATGGCGTCCATGGTGCCCGATCCTGGCTGAAATCCACATTGAGACTCAGAGACAGTACACTCTCGGCGGAGCCTGAGGTCGATCATGCGCTCGAAGAGCTTCATGGTATGACTCATAAGCTTAATGCCCCTATAACTACCACAATCTTGAACACTGCCCCTTCCCTTGTAAATAGGGGTAATAAAGCTAAGCCGCCACTGATGCGGCATCTTACCAGTGTTCAAGATATGGTTAAAAAGGTCAGTAAGCACGAGCACACCAAGAGAGCCCAACGATTTCCACGCTTCGATCGGAATGTCGTCAGGTCCCACCGCTTTTCCGTTCTTCATGCGTCGAAGGCAATTACGTGTTTCGTCAAGGGTTATTGGGGCAATAAGTCCGAGGTTAGGCGGTGGGTCGTGATGAAGACTGCATGGGTGCTGAGTATTCAGCAACTCCTGGAAGTAGCTTCTCCACCTCTCCTTCACAGAGTCATGATTACAGAGCAGCGTGCCCTGGGAATCTCTGACGCAAAGACATTTTGCGATATCTTGCGTCACTTTATCCCGGGAACGTGCCAGTTTGTAAATGAGCTTCTGCCCCTCCACAGTTTCAAGTTTATCATACAATGGTGACAAACTCTCACTGCGGGCTCTGGCTACAGCTCTTTTACTGGCACGTTTAGCTACTGTGTACTCCAGTCTGTCTTCAGGAGAGTTGGATTCCTGCCACTTCTTAAAGGCAGCCTTCTTTTCACGAGTCACCTCCTGGACCTCGTCATTCCACCACCATGTCTCCCTGTCGATGACACGTCCTCCCCTAGAAACGCCAAGAACTCGCTTGCCTGCCGCAATGATTGCCGACTGAGCCCGATCCCAAGCATCCTGAGCAGTCTCGGTGTTAGTCGAAAGATTATGACTTTTCACCTCTGCCAGGAAGTCGGTCTGCATCGGTCCATTCAGCAACCACCACTTGATCCGAGGCCTACGTTTCTCGGCTACTTTCTTCTTCGGAGTGACGTTAAAGTCCATGACAAGAAGACGATGTTGGGCCGTTAGGCTTTCGCCTGGAATGACCTTACAGTTAGTTACCCTGCCCATATGACACCGTCTGGTCAATAAGTAGTCTATTTGAGTTGAGTGGGACCCGCACTTATACGTGATAAGGTGCTGAGAATTCTTTTGGAAGAACGTATTCACGACGGCCAGATCAGACGCAATACAGGTTCTCAGAATGTTTTCTCCCTCTGCATTGCGAAGACCGTGCCCAAAACCCCCGTGAACACGTTCATACGGCTCAGCAGCCCTACCGACGTGCCCGTTCAAGTCCCCCCCAACTAAGACCACTTCGGTACACGGCACAGCAAGTAGCACCCCTTCATACTGCTCCCAGAATGTCTCCTTTTCAGCCGCGCTACATCCCGCCTGGGGAGCATAGGCACTGATTAAGTTTGTGATAACGCCCTCAATCAGTACCCTCACTCGCATCAGGCGGTCGGAGCGACGGTCAACTTCAAGGAGCCCATTCTGAAGCTCTTCAGAAAGCACTACCGCTACACCGTTTCTACCCGAAGGTGACCCAGTGTATATGAGCCGGTAACCCTGTCCGATGTTACGGGACTTGTTGCCCTTCCAGCGTGTTTCCTGGAGGAAGGCACACTGGACCCGACGTCTCATGAGTACATCTGCGAGTTCCCTGCATCGTCCGGTCAGAGAGCCAATATTCCACGTTGCAAAGCGGAGTTTCCGTCTGGGTACTAGCGTCTTTAGCCGTGCCCGTACATGACACGGTAGCCCTTGCCCACTTGTCGCAGGTGTAGGGCGATGTGCCTGCGCGTCGTTTTGCGGCGACGCCCTAGCCGTACCCAGTCTATTGTTTTGTCGGTCCATTTGAGTGGCGGTTGGCGGTTTTTAATTGGAGCGACTGCCGTCTGACCTCCAAAACCCCTTTGTGGGGAAAAACCAAGGGGAGAGGAAAATA